>CM022763.1:19916073-20218573 GCA_012411365.1 Ameiurus melas | reverse complement strand
GAGACAGAGAGAAAGAGAGAGAGAGAGAGAGAGAGAGAAAGAGAGAGAGAGGAAGGAAGGCAGGCTGCTCCAGAGAGCAGCGGAAGACAGGATCAAGAGCATGAATTACAGCTAACCTTTCTTTGACTGACTAAGTGCAAAGCTCACTGCCTCGAGGAATTCTGAGCATCTCCGCCACTCACTCACCTGTCTTTGTGTGTGTGTGTGTGTGTGTGTGTGTGTGTCACCCCAGGCTTTAACCTTCTGCCCTAACTCTTAGATCCTTCCCGGATCGGAGGTCTGTCTCTACCTCCCCATCTCCGCTTCAGAAACGATTCACTTCTCGCCATGCGGTTAAAGATTCAGTCCACATTTACATTTAAAGCAGTTCAATAACTCTCGATTCAGCACACTGCAGTACACAGTCATCAAGTACTGTGTGAACCAGGGGCTCTCAAACATTTCATAGACAGGAACTCCTTGAACAGTAAAATAAATTCCACACAACCTCTCTGTATTGGACTATTAAAAATTTCCAACAATATAATAATGTCTTGGACCAACGGGGATTTCTGTTCCCGAACTTTTGACCCATGGAACACACTGGGTCTGAGATGACGTTGGTGAGAACCACCGGAGTGGATGATTTTCACAGAAGGGAAAGTGTTACCTTTTAGAAGAAGGTGGCCACGCCTCCTTTAGTGATACTGACAGGTGCAGAGACCAAGCCTCTTTCTCTGGGAAAGACAGAAGTTTATACGTATACATATAAAGGGAACGTGAAAAAAAGTCACAGTGACAAACAAATAAAAGCCTCCTAGTAATAAAAAGAGCTTCAGACCTCACTGATACGGAGACATCCGGACGGTAGGAACGTGTTTCTCACAGTACACTGGACTCTCCATGCGCTCTGAACCCACACCTGTCTCCTGACCTTTCTTTTATCACCAAGTCTGAGAATCTTCCTTCCGCAACAATAATAAATAATGCATTGTAGATAAGCCTCGCTCTTCCAAATGAACCTGGCAGCTCTTGAGAAAGCAGATGTGTACGCTACAACAGCACTATCTTTGTAAATGCACCTTGTGTGTGTGTGTGTGAGCTCTCCCACAGACCTCAGCCAGACTGTGTTAGCGGAGCAGAACGTTCCGGAGATGTGTGCGCTACTCTACGACCCCTGCGGCACATCTGATACTGCTCACAACCTCTCATCTGGCCGGCTTTGTTCTTCAGAGGGCCATGAGAAACGCTCCTAGTCGGGTTTGATTGTTATTTTTTATTATTTATTTATTTACAAAAATATATACATCTCACTTCTAATGGAATTGTACCTGAAATATCTTCTTCTTAAGCACCATCTTTAGTTTATAGTTCGAGTTTAGTGGCCAGTTTATTTATAGCTACTTCAGTTAGACAGATCATATTTATAGAGGGAAAGTTCTGCGTATCCGGACTCGGCTTACCCGGCTGCTGACGCTGAATTCCCGGGCGGTCCGTTCACATGATTACCTGCGAAATGGCCAGATTTGAATGGCCTGAATTCTTTTTAATGAAAACGTTACAGACACAACTCCCAACAACGAGAGGTGATTAGTGGCATGCAGCATCTGGGCAAAATCGATAAAGAATGCCGTGCATAAGGTAAGAACACATGCACGCTGCTGAGCGAGAGCGTTTAAGTCCCGTAGGGTAGGGTAGCAGGGGAGGGTCCGCATAGCCAGACTCCCTGATCTACAAATGAATCAAAATTCTGATGTTTATACACACAGTCACATCGTTCTTGATCATCTCCATCCGTGATCGCATCTCACAAAAGATCTGCGCCAGTTGAAACGATACGGTTTGAGACGCGAGTTCACACCTGTACGCTGGAAGTAAACGCTGATTAACTGAGGAGATCAAACGCAGACTTGGTCGAAATTGCCGGGCTCGTACGATTCCCAGGAAGTTACTCGGAAACGGATGCCAAAGCCTATTCGGTACTGGGAAGGACAGAATGCTGATTATCCTGCGCTATTTAAACCCTGCGTATTTAATAATTTTTGTGTAAATACCTACATCTCTTATAATTCCAGCCCAAAATTCTTTATTTACTTACATTTAACATGATTCCATATCCATGTGTGTGTGTGTATATATATACACACATATATATATATATATATATATATATAGAGAGAGAGAGAGAGAGAGAGAGAGAGAGAGAATGAGAATTTCCCTTGTTATCTCAGTGTGGGGTTTTGATTATCGTGGGGGGTGGGGGGTAGTTTGGCGGAGGCTCCGCTCTCTCACTTCCTCACATCTGCCTCAAATCACTGCGCACTTTCTACATCACTGAAGTGCAGTGGGGTGGAAATGACGGGACTGTGATCATTACAGCTGTCACATGGACTCCTTCCATTCTGTAAATCTGCTTCGAGACATTTCTTGTGTTTAATTGACTTTTGAACTGGAGAATGGAACATTCACTAAAGCTGTTAACTGGACGAACAATTACAAACAGCATACAAGACTGAGCGGTGGTTCAAAAACAACAACAAAACAAAAACAACTACCCAAATAAAATCACGTGATCAGAAACGGCGTCAGACGTCAGTTGCAAGCGGAACAATATGACGATATAATGTCGATATCCGTATACATCACCGGGTATAACACACGTCATACACATGTCATGGGTATCGTTCGTGTTAAGTGGCATCTCTATTAAGTTCTAATCTGTAATTATTGAAACTATTCAATATGCATCAAGTCTATTTTAGAATGTAAACGTTGCCAGTCCCAAGAATACGTTTCTTCTCCAAATCAAATTCCAAACTTCGCCATTTGTTACAGGATCTGAAATCCGGCGCGTTTTCTCCAATATCCGATCCTCCGCTCTTATTGGCCTGAAACTGGACATTAACATTTTTTGTTCATTTTTGTTTTAAACGATAAAATGTTCATTTTTACACATTTATAGTTTTGTAATGATTTTTTTTGTAGACATTCTATAAAGTATCCACATAATTCTTCTTTTTTTTTGTTTGTTTATAAATGCAGCACAAGTGTATTGCTGGGAAACTGTCCACAAACCCGTATACCACGACGCGCATCGTATAGGCCTACTGTAGAAACCGTGAATGGCGGTAGGATATTTGTGTCCGATCTCCTACCCCGAACCGTGCACGAGACACGTTCCCAGAAAGTCAACCGGATGAAAATTTACAGAGGACTATAACATGACGGGCGGAAGGCACAACGAAGAGGCTTCTTTCGTGTCTAAATGACGAGAGCCTGTGCAAGTAATTAGCTCAATCGAGAACATCGCGAGTTCGCAGCATGGCATCTCCTGGTCGTTTAGACAGCTCGGTTTCCATTTCTCTTTCAAACCTTCACAAGTCTGAGCACTGATGAGCTTGTCTTGGGGGGGAAGGGGGGTCAATAAATTAGCAAAGTGCTTCGACTTGCACATCATGTTGACATCGGGCGTCGGAAAACAGCGCGTCAGCGGACCTCGCGTTCGTCCTCTCCAGCTCTCTGTCTGCAGTGCTTTAATGCGATATGCGTCAGGCTGTAACGCGCAGCCTCAAACCCGTAGAATGATTAGACTATAAAAGGCTCTGATGATCAGACAATAGAACCTAATGATGTGTGTTTTGCCCTGCTGTTGAGCTGGGTTCTGAAAACACAGGAAGTGGGTTCGAGAGAGTGGCAGATCGGGTGCGATCGATACGTCTGGCTGTCTGTGGGGCGTGATGCTTTCCTCTCGTCAAGAGCGTGCTCTATTTTCTTTTCTGTTTTTTTTTTTGTCTTTGCTAATGTATCTCTATATCCCTGCCGTCTGAAGCTTTCTCTCAGCAGTCAATAAACACTGGAAACGCTATCCATCTCTGAAAGATCTCTCCCTCACTTACTGTAAAACCAGGGGCTCAGCTTCCCACGACACGACGGGAGATAATGAGATGAACGCAAAACGCTAAAAAAAGAACGTACATATATATATATATATATATATATATATATTGCTCAGAAATTATTTTTAGTCTGCTTTACAGGGCTAGCTGTCTGCAAAGTACATATTCGGCTTGACAAATGATTTCCGCCCACACATTAATCACAGGCGTGTGACACACTCAACGACGGGGTGTTAGCAACCGAATTCAGAAACAACAGTCCCAGCAATGAACTGATACACACTTAATCCTACTGGATTGATGAATGGCTTTGAGAACTTCCCTCTGGAACATACAAGAGAGGGTCTGTTAAATGTGCGCACACACACACACACACACACACACACACACACACACACGCACACTACCTCATGAGACTACTGACCCATTCTTCAAGACCAGGCTGGTTAAATTAGAAGCACCTGATGCGTGACAGTGTCAGTCAGAGGCCCTCTCTTTCACCGCTGTTTTGCGATCACACGGCTGTCATTAAGGAGCTACGTGCTCCGAGCTGCTCGTCCCCCAACCCCTGCCCACCCAAAAATAAAACCCAGAACAGATGACTAAATTACCAGGATCTGATTTCTGGACTTTTCCGAGAGCGTTCGCGGTTTACTCCGAAACGGGATAAACGCTCCTGAAAACAAATTCGGTCCATGAACACGTTACTACCTTTTCCTAATCACTGAAATTAATTCAATCCAATACCATGGACGATTCACACGATATTACCTCATCCAGAACGACACAACTTGTAATGACATCATAGTGATGTTTGTATGGTATTATTATTATCTCATCGTGAAGGAGGCATTACGAGTCTGTCTGTAACGCCGCTCCAGCAGCCTCGTGCCTCATAAAAGAAAAAAAAAAGAAAAGAACAATAACTCCAGACAGTAAGGTTGTAAATCGCCTGGGCTTCTTATCAGATTACTGGGGAATATCGGCGAGCTCGGCAGACACAATACTCGGCCTGTTGTGTCCAGCGGCGCGTCTAATGGCGTGAAGTTATCTTCTCTCTGCTGATCTCCACACGGCCTGGTGCCACACCGTGCCCTTCAACGTTTTCTAACAGAAAGGTGATACATCATATTTTCCTTAAACAGCAAAGAGAGTGGCAGTGTATGCTTTCCCAGGACATCGCATTAATCAGAAGATGAATGCTCGTTAAAGAGGTGACAGAGCAAACAAAAGCGTATGACGCAGTGGGGAAGGGAAAAAGAAAAAGAAAAAAAAAAGAGAAAAAGACGCCCGATTATAGAAGCCTGATAAGTAAGACAGACTGGTGTTAAAATCTCCTCGGGGCAACACTTCAGCAGTCAGGCTTAAAAAAAGACTTTCGCCGTGTCAAATCAGATTAAAAGCCAGAGGTTGATATTATAGTATCATCATCGTCATATCATAGCGTATGCAAATCATCCGTCTCTCATCGTTTCAGGTGTACAGGCCTGGACCTGAATCATAAATTCACGCATGTTTGCCTCACACCTACAGGGTTGAGGGTTTGAATCCCACCTGTGCCCTGTATGCATGGAGATGCATGTTCTCCCCGTGCATCGGGGGGTTTCCGTCGAGTACTCCGGTTTCCTCCTTCAGTCCAAAGACATGTAGGAGGATTGTCCGTTGTGTGGGATTGTCCCCTGCGATGGGTCGCCACCCCGTCCAGGGTGTCCCCCCTCCTCTTGCCCCGAGTTCCCTGGGACAGGCTCCCTGTGTTTATGAGATTCACAAATCATTGCATTCTGTTTTTATTTACATTTTACATAGTGTCCCAACTTTTTTGGAAATGGGGTTGCAGTCTAAGGATTCTATATTATCCCGTGTTAACCGTAAAGAGCCAATAAGGAGCTGGGTTCTTCAGGGTTGATGAATCGCCTTGCCTGCTTGTCCACGTGTTGGTTTGGGGGGATTTTCTTTGGTGGTGAAGGAGTGTTGTCGCAGCTGAGCTCGTGCTATGATGCGGTCGACGCGATTGCTCTAGGCTGGTGAAACGGATGCGCGGAATCAAAGCTCCACTTACTCCGACTGTATGCGGGCCCAACAGCCTGTAATTATGCAATCTGGAAGGATTAGACAGACACGAGAGTGACGAGCCTGTGGAGGCTTTGATTACTGACAGGCAGGGCGCAGCACAATGGGAGAAGACATCACTATTATCACGCAAATCTCTGCCCTTTCTAAAGCCCTAGATCTCTAAATCCTCTAGAACAGGACACACAGATTCATCTGACTGCCGTCGTCTAACGCATTCATCATACTGTACCTGGCTGAAACTTGGAAGTCTAAAAGAAAAAATCTTCAGATCATGGGCTCCTGTGAGCTCAGGTATGCGGAAGATGGTGGACAGTGCTCTCCTTCGAGTGTTTCACCCCGTCCTGTCCTGTGATGCAGTATCCTGAACGTCTCTGCTCAAAACTCTGCTTAAAATTCCACGTAACGTGAACAACTGTCTAGAAATAGCTAAGGACCCCAGTACCCCGAGTGTGCACGCTTGCTGGCTAAACGTCGTCCCCTATGGGCCACTAAAACTCTGCGGATGAACTGCGAGAAACCACAGATTCTCTGCAAGCGATTAAATCACGACGTGTGACCGAACTCCGAGTCGACGTCAGAATAAATGAAATAATGCGGCATTGTTGCAAGCCTTAAGAAGCTTTCCACACCATTTGCAGGTTTTCCACTCAGAGTTCCAAGAAGTCTGCTAATTAACAGTCTGATACGCGCAAGGATAAAGGACACATACAGCGTTGTTTTTTTTTTTTTTTGTGTACGTTATGTATACACACATACCATTATCCTTTTGTATGAGGAGATAATAGCTAATAGCATAGAATGCTATATAAAGCAGCATTTAAAGATCACAGGGGCCTATTAAAGTCTACTGGCTAACAATTGAATTTGTGCAATGCGCCGAGATAAAAGGAAGGGTCACTTTTCACACGCAGAGAGCGGTCTGAGCAGCTGTCCGGTCTGTTCTGTGTGGAGCTCTATTCTGGGCAGCGTGCGTGTAGGGAAGCAGCCAGGCTGTGTAAGAGGAGAACGTGGAGAACGGAGAGGAACTCCACAGCTGTTCAGAGTTTGTCCTGCATCTGCAGCAACTGCCACGCTGCCAAATAAAAAGACAAATGTAATCAAAGCGCTGGCCCCCGACACACTCCTGTCTCCACTTTCTTCTTCTTCTTTTTTTTTTTTTACCGTTGGCGCTCGTTTGTGTCTCTATTCGTCTTATCTCTCCGCACGCTAATGCACTTACGAATTAGATCGGCGCACTCCTACGGGCAGGGGCTGTGACTAAACCGCTCTCCTCGCAAATCACGCGACGCTATCAGGCATCGCTCTAAGTGGATACTCGGGAGAGATAACGTACTCTGCAAAACAGCTCGGGACACAAACCCCAATGACTAATCCCGTCCTGTAGACCGAGAAGGAAAAGCCATGAGGGAAGCGCTGAAAGCTTCTTTTGACGGCCCACCTGAGCAAGGCGAGGCCCTGCTTTGCTTCACAAAAGGAGGAGCGACGAGCTGAGGTTTTACGTGTAACAGGACACCGGCGGATTTCAAACAAAACACTGTGACGAGGGCGCTGCTAGTCGAGCTACTCGGACATCGCTCGGACAAGCTGAACTAAGCAAAAGATACACATTCGAACAGATACAGTATATACACATCAAACTTCCAGGGAAAGAACGAAATAAATAAATAAATAAATAAATAAAGCCTCCACAGCCTTCGTGTCTTTAAGCACACTTTGGTGTGTGTTCACATAATGCACATAATGGAACAAATGTGCATACTAATAAAACTCTAGCATAAAAACTAGAAATCATAAAAATCCCCTGAGCTCAAAGAACGACTCTGAGTCGGTGCTCAATAACATGCACAATTATTCTAGAAATATAAATAACTAGCTAAAATCATTGTGCATATTCCGTCTATTCGTTTATTTGTCCAAAGATCTCGAGCACACTGTATTTCCAAACCTCTACAGCTCTGTCCTTTGTCTCTACCTGATTCACTTCCTGAAACTTCGGGTCGATTCAGGAGTCGACTCGCTTTCTCGCCCAAATCGAATCGTCCTAGCGTTTACTCAGACCTTGACCGAGACCTCCTTGCTCAGACGTCCTCAGATCGAAATGTTCTGCTTCACACCTTCCTAAACAAACATACAGAGGGTGAAAACACATCAGGATCTCGATTCAGACAACCGTGTGTGTGAATCCTTAAGAGCTTCCGGAGCGTTAGGAGACAAACTCGATAATGTAGGTGACTAGTTTAAAAAAAAATATATATATAAATATATACACATTTTTTTTTTAAGTTCATAGGAAGAGTGTAAATGAGTTGTTCTCTTGTCCTCACTCTATTGTCGCCATAGCAACAGAGATGTCATTAAGATTAGATCTATCGCTCATGACATGTCACTGGAGACTAGAAGGAAAAAAAAATCCTTTCACAGTTGGGGAGAAAAAAAAAAGCCAATCTTCTCTTCTCTTCTCTCGGATTGCCACTCTTACCGGAGATCAGTTGCCATTGGCAACAAAACTGATTTCATAGACGCATCATTCTCGAAATGAAAACTATTAAAAGTTGCGAGCCTAATTAACTGGTTATTTGACTCGAGTCAGTTGAATTGAAATCTTAAATGGTGTAAAAATAATCCCACCCTGAATCTAGGTGCTGTTTATGTACTATAAAACGTATAAGAGCTACACTTTAACCCTGTGTACCTGGTTTAAGCTCTGTGGGTGAAATCTTCAGCCATTAAAAAATAAATAATGCGGAATTCGATCCCTGGCTGAAGAAAGTTCAAGAACTCCTGCTTCAAAGCCTGTGCTTTTAGTGGCTATGTTAATAAATGTCCTGAACAGTTGCATGCAGCAGTACTGTAATTATTATTCGACAGCTCATTTACTTCCCTCCTACCAAAAGGACCTATTTAATGTTTTGGTGCCGTCTGTAGGAAACGAGCGTAGGTAATTAGCGGACATTAGGAGGGAAGTGGTTTTTGGATGATTCTGAAAGATTTTAAAGCTTTTAAGTGTAATTTCATACAGTGCTTTGATTTGGGGTGGGTTTTTTTTTCCATTTGGGTGACATGTCAGAAGCAATCATTTTTCTTATTCAGGGTCACGTGGAACCTGGAGCCTATCCCAGGGTGCATGGGGCACAAGGCGGTGTACACACTGGACAATGTGCCAGTTCATCGCGCAGCACAATCACATACACACTCACACACCCATTCATACACTACGGACACTTTAGACACACCAATCAGTCTACCATGCATGTCTTTGGACTGTTGGAAGAAACCGGAGAACCCGGAGGAAACCCCCGCAGCACGGGGAGAACACGCTAACTCCACACACACAGGGTCACGGCGGGAATCCAACCCCCGACCCTGGAGGTGTGAGGCGAACGTGCTAACCACTAAGCCACCGTGCGCCCTCCCCTTTTAATATTTACCAAAAAAGAAAAAGAAAATTTTTAAAAAGCCACCATTAGTCACCTAATGTCTGTGGAAACAAGCATTCCCTAACATGATGTAGCTCAATATTAGCTCTTCTATTTCTATGCAGATAAAAACAAATGCTTGGCATACTTTACTAGCCCTACTACTAGCTTAACTTTTATTTCAGGAAAGCATTGCAACATCCCTACCCTCCACTCGCACGCAGCGGTTTTAATCCGTTGGTGAGTGTAATGACGATCGCAGGCTGCGAACCTGCAGAGGTGGGTGTGATCGCCCAGAGCGCTGTGCACGCTCCCACAGAGAGTCTGTCTGTGAGAATGTATGTGTGTGTAACTCACTCTTCACCTACAGTATGTTCCATCTCTCTCTCTCTCTCTTCTCTCTCTCTTTCTCTCTCGCACTCGCCCTCTCTCCCCCTCCCACATTCCAACTGCACAACACACGACCCATCTCATAAACACGGTTAGCAGGCGCTACACGGCAGCTCACGTTACCACCTGACGGCGGGATTAAGCACGCTGCTCAGCTCCGCTCTCCCTCGGCGCCCTTTTAAGGCTAGTGAACACCGCGAGGACACTTTAACGCGACGCCATTCCAAGCTCCCTTAATTATCTCTGAATCTAAAATGCCCACACGCCACGTATAGTGTTCAGCTGCATAAAATACTGTCATGTATAATAGCTGCAGCCCTGTGGTGAAAGGGTTGGTGTTTCTCCTCACACTAGCTGTCGATTGCGACATCGCAACCCAATCCAGCTCGGCTAACACGAGGAGATTAGCCGTGCTTATTGTGTGTCGTGTAGTATGAGGAAAGGCCGTGTAATTGTTTTAATACTGTGACATGGCAGCTTATCGTGCGCGCTCTTGTCTCAGGTGGACAGGCAGAAACATCAGCTGCCTGCAGCGGAGGTAAGACAGAGTCTCGAGCAGGCAGACATGTCAGCTCAGAGGAGAATCCCAGGTAAATCTCTCCTTTCAACACACTGCTGATTTAACAAGAGAGGAGGTGTCGCTGCTGGCAGGTAGCTGGAGAGCGCTCGGTGCTTCACGCCACGCTGACGAGCAAAGCAAACGGGAACTATGCCAGACAGACAGACTCGGCTTGTACCACCCCAGCAAGAGTCTCATGAGCAGACATGAAGTAGAGCACGTGATGTTTCGACTTTTTCGGACTACTGTCCTCTGAAACCGAGCTGCAGCAACACAATGTGGGCGAGTTTCATTCGTGAGCTCCGGCTCGTCCATGTTAATACACATTAACAGCAGAGACAATGGCCCTGGAGGGTCCTCTTCCCACCGCGCCAAACATTAACAACTCTCACATTAAGACAATATCTATTTGGAGTACGGCAAAGTGGACTGGAAGTGCTTCTTAATGTCCGGGAAACGTTTGATAAATCAGATGCGTGCAGCGGACAAGTGTTTGTGACTGTCTCTGCTGATGAGATCCAACGACCGGCACGAGAGATTCAAGCGTGCGAATGAAATAAACGACTCGACGGCTGAACTCTTAACACGGCCGTTATACGAATCAAAAGGTGCTGCGTTCAAAGCTAGGTCACGTTTCGGACAAACTGACAGTCTCTGAGCTTTTCTTTCAGCAGATGGCATCTGTCAAAAGGGAAGGACAAAAGGGGAGTTTGACCAAAGCTGGGGCACACAGACAAGTTAAAATATAAAAATAGAGGATGAGTGATGGTGGCTGGTCAGCTGGTGTAACCCTAAAAAGGAAATTATTAAAAAGAAAGAAAGAAAGACAGACAGACAGACAGAAAGACAAAGATAGACATAAAGAAAGACAGAAAGACAAACAGAAAGACAGAAATAAAGAAAGACAATGATAGAAAAAGAAAGACAGAAAGAAAGAAAGACAAACAGAAAGAAAAAAGACAGAAACCGAGAAAGAAAGACAGAAAAACAAAGATAGACAGAAGAACAAACAGAAAGATAAAGATAGACAGAAAGACAAAAAGAAATACCAAGACAGAAAAAAAGAAAGACAAAGACAAAGAAATACAAAGACAGAAAGAAAGACAGACAAAGAGAGAGAAACAGATAGAAAGACAGAAAGACAAACAGAAAGAAAGACAGACAGACGAACAGAAAGAAAGACAAAGACAGAAAGAAAGAAAGAAAGAAAGAAAGAAAGAAAGACAGAGAAAAAAAAGAAAGACAGAAAGAAAGACAAAGAGAGAGAGAGACAGAAAGAAAGACAAACAGAAAGAAAGACAGACAGACAGAAAGAAAGAAAGAAAGAAAGAAAGAAAGAAAGAAAGAAAGAAAAAGACAAAGAGAGAAAAAAGAAAGACAGACAGACAGACAGATAGATAGAAAGAAAGACAGAAAGAAAGAAAAAGAAAAAGAAAGAAATATAGATAGATAGACAGAAAGAAAGACAGAAAAAGAACGTAAAAAAAATTATAAAATCAATGGAGCAACTGATTCACTCTCTTTTCTTTCAAGTTAGTGCTGAGAGGAGCAGACCTTTTCAGAGGCACACACACACACACACACACACACACCATTCCTATAGACAGAGGTGGAATCTATGGACATGGCATCCCGCTAGGCATGTGCAAAAATAATTAAGGGGGGCATGACTCCCTCTCAGACCCTCTCCCTGGGTAAAGCCCAGGTCACAGACGGTTCCACAACACTAATTAAAGACCTTCTCACCTAACACAACTTTGAGATGGAGAACAACAAGGCCACTGTCTCTCACGTCTCTGTCCAACGTCTCATGGTTCATATGCGTTCAGAATGTGGAGGGGGGATTTATTATTTTTTTTCTTGCCCTCAAACACATAAAGCATGGCGTATTCTGGCTGTGTCCCACCCTGCTATATAGACCACGACTGAAATGAACCACGGCACAAGTAGAGGTGAACAAAACGACAATCGAACCAGCCTAACGTTATCTCTCTGCCAGAACCTTCCAGATTTTTTGGGCACAGTTTCACCCACTGCCAACTGTCTGCGCTTCTCTACAAAAGAAGTTGAAAAGAAAAAGAAAAAAGAGAGAGAGAGAGAGAATGATGATGTCATCATGTTCCCACCCTGGGAGCTGAGGCCTCGTGTGACTAAGTGAGAACAGAATAACAGCCAGAGACAATATGTGCATTCTGACAGCAATCCAACAGGCAAAGGAGCGAAACACCCCAGGTGTACATGGGTACGCACAAAGCCCATGCAGGTAGACAAGTGAAGCCAGGCAATCCGAGTACAGCGCTCTCCTGGATCCAAGACAAACATAACAGAAAGTGCTGATGTTTGCAAACTGCGGATATCTGAAAGAACGCCGCCGCTGGACGTGTGGACGGAGCGCGAGCCGTGCCGCGGTGTGGGCGTGTCCTTTTCTCGCGTTTTCCGCAAGGTTAGATCTCCTCCTGGCTTTACACTTGAAATGAAGCAACAGGAAACCACTGATGTCATGGAAGGAGAGTTCAGGCTACCGGCGCACAAACTCAACACTGCCCAGTTAGGGTGGGGCGAGTCGTATTTACAGAAAGGAGCTTTATTTGGAGTAGGCTCGGTCTGCTTTGATAAAAGCTGCTGCAGCTCTAGAGCGACTCGGTGTCGTGCTAGAGCACGTCTGCGCCGTCTCCTCTTTATTTCGGAATTGCAGAAAACGTCCACCGTACGACGGAGTCTCGTCCGTCAGAGTCGACTTCTTTACCGTTCGTGTAGCGTTTGAGTCAAATCCACTCTGTTCGCTTTCCATATCCCGGTCTTTAAATGCGTTCCAAGCACGAAGGTCACCGCCTTAACGTATTATCTTACTACAAACACAGATAAGGCACTTGATTAACTTCAGTGCAAGAATGACTTCTGTAACGGAGAATGTTCTACACAATAACAGCAGACTTGCCTTCAGAGGAAAAGTGCAAGGATTGCATCTTAAGCCCTGATCTCTTGGGTCCTATCCAGAGTGAGAGAGAGAGAGAGAGACAGAGAGAGAGAGAGGACTAGAAGCTCTGGAGGGAATCCCTGATGCTCATTGCCCCACTATGTTCAGCTCCATGAGGGCCAGAAAAGCAGCTGAGGATCTCCGTGCTGAAGCATTGACCAACAACACAGCAACGACCTGGTCGTGTATAGCTGGGTCAGGCTGCATCACGTACGCTTCCGATCCACCGAAATGAACGACTGCTCTACTAATCAGTTAACGACTCTAGATGAATCACGACGATGAAATATAGTGAAATACTTCTGGCTCGGCCATCGTACCCGGTCGACCGCTCACTTGGTTATCACGGCCTTCTTGTATTGCTTTATTTAATTTTTTATTCTATTTTCCATGGCTAATTAGCAGCGCTGAAAACAAACCAAAAAAAAAAAGGGTAAGATTTAAGACGTGTGCAGGAGGAAAACAGAAACTTTGCTTTATGACCAATCTGGCACCCAAAGCCGCTGCCTCTCGCCCGTACTTTCCTACTCAGGCGCCCCTGCCGTTTTGTTTTTCCCCTTACGGGTTCTCTCCCTGGACCGTTTTTCATTTATACGCCATGACACAACGTTCAGGCTCCGGGGAGAATCTGAACCTGATTCGATGGCCTTTCCTTGAACGTTTGGAAACGTGTGCAGGGAAGACGGAGAGACTGACTCCGAGTTTCAGACCTGGGAAAATCTTCTGATTAACACCAAGTGCAGGGGTGGAAAGGAAAGAACGACACGCACTCTCGTTAAAGTACATGGTTCATGTATAGGTCACTTTTTTGAGAATAGCACTTTTACTGGAGTTTAAATATATATATTGGATATAATAATAATTCAACACCATCTAACTGAGTGATCTAGATTAGCTTGCCAAATCCTTTGATGGTATACAGTATGAAAGCTAAACTTAAGATGTCGCTTCAAAAGCTAGTAACGATTACCTGTTGTATTAATATATAGGTAACGCTCAGGGTCGTGTATAAGGGGCATCTTTGTTAGATAGATAACTATGTAGTAATAATTGACAAGCTAGCTAGCTAACAAACCAAGGTGAACGTTACCGTTCTTTATATTCTTTTGATAATCGAGATGGAGTTCACTTCGCATAGCTCAGCAGCTTGGTTCAGGTAATTGATTAAAAGTTTTTGGATTTGTTCTCGAGTGTAACGTGATTTCTCGTGTACACTCTTACTTCAGCGGTTCTCTCGAACGCGACTTTTACTTTCGCTCTTACCACCACAAAGTGTTCCCAATCCAGAGCTTGTGAAGTCGAGTTGTTGTTTTGTTTTGGGGGTTTATTTTAACGTGGAACTGCTCATCAGACAGACAGAGAGGTTCAAAGACTGCTACGAAAATCCTCTCTGATTACCCCTTGGGTCGAATGGTAATATTTAAGATGGGTGAAGGTTAACGGCACAGTCTGTAAAACATTAACACATGGCAGCTTCCCCATGCCGAGACACGAGACTCTGCAGGACATCCAGGGACAGCTGTTCTGCCATTTTAACTCCGTGAGGTTGGGGAAAGCATCTCATGATAATCTGTCATTCTGTCTACTGTCCAAGAGAAGAGGGAGCAAGTGAATGAAATTAAATATGTAAGAGCCCATAACTGACCATTATGAGCGGTTTGACGAGATAATACCAAGCGTATAGATGAGATAATGTAATACAGGAGCATCAACCTCTACTGACGGTTGCATGCTACAGGTAGGAATGTTAATAATCTTCCAGGTACGCACACAGGTGAACTGGAGTCCAAAGGCTTTGCTTTCTGCAAAGGATTAGTGGGAGTACGTCAGGGTCATCTCGCTATGCCAGATGAGAAACGTCCACCTCCGTGGTCCCACACAGCACTTCTTCACTAAACTGTGCGCTGCCTCACAAGCAGACCTGCCTTATAACTCACGGAGAGGTCAAAGAGCAAAAGTAGAGGCCGTTCAGAGGTGGTTCCTGGTGGCAGGCGAACAGCCCGACTCTGACCTACAGCAGTGGCCCCGGCTAAGAGCCAACCTTCATGTAGAGGGGGAGGAAAAAAGCTCTTCTCCCTTCCAAAACCACCCAAGCAAACATCATGGCACTAAAACACCAGTACCATTAATTTTACCTCAAACTTCAATCCAGAATAACACTAGTTATTCTAAAATGAGGGTGATTCCTCCCTAAACCCTATATGGCTGACTACCACGACTGACGAATTAGGGCTTTTTTGCCAAGCGCAGCAAATTTCTGAAGCCAACACGCATCAGGAACTAAGCAAAGTCAAGGGCGCAGAGTTTCCCAACGTGCCTAATATTACTGTTGTTATTATTGCTCCCAAAAGGCTGGAGTCAGAGCAGCACAGCTGCATTTGGACCTTGGGGTGAGGTACACATGGGGCACAGGGGGATTTTCCATGCAGTAAGTTGTCCAGGTATGTGTAATTAAATCTCGAGTCCTGTTTTGAAAGCGCTGGGATTTCCACTCATTCGCACTTTCAGTCAGACTTCTGTGCGCGGTTTCAGCAGCCGGGAACGAACGGCTGCAAGCCAGCAATATGCAAAACGCACGCTAAGGGTCTTAACCCTCGTACAGCATGAAACTGGAAAATACTGTTGGTTAAGCACAGAAACATTCAAGGAAAAAAGCAGGCTTCATCTGCCAATTTCCTGACCTTTAAAAATACCTCTAGCAGCGCTTGTTTAGGCATATTACGTGCAGCCTTTATGAAATATACACAGAAGACCACTGTACTGCTGTGCTCAGCCTGCGCAGTGCAGGTGGAAGGCAGGAAAAACCAGCTGCTCACACAACGCTCCAAACCCAATTCGAAATAAACGCAAAAGGAGAAATTTCCTCTTGCTCGTAGCAACAGCATGTTATACACTCAAACACGATTTGAGGCTTTTTGCCCAGAATTCGGAGCTCTGTGACTGCCGAGCGATTTGTTTTACTAGTGAAAGCGGAACTGCGGCTGTCAGGAGAGCTCGGGGACGATTTTGCTTGGAGAGAGCGGCCGTCTAAACCGTACCGCAACTCTCTCAGCCCGCGCACTCGCACAGCTCATTTACATCCATCCTTACACTTACTCTGCCAACTCATACACAAGGCTAGAAGCATGCATTAACTTAAGCAGGACTGATGGCACGTGCACAAAACCAACACGAAGCATTCACACGTGAGGTTCCAGGAATAAATAGCGTATAGGTGATACGTTAAGGCTGTACTGTCCAAACGGGTGGGTGGGGGGCGCATTTTGAGCGGTTGTTTATTAAACGTTGACCTCAGTTTAATTACTGCGTCACTAGAGGAAAGGGTTCATTAATAACCTGTCACACAGAATGCACGGGATCACATGTTCCACCTGCTCTGAACACTCTCTACATAGTGGGCCATTCTCGATCCACATCTGTGTAATCCACTCCGGGACGATTCAGCCAATATACTTAATATTCTGGTCCCTGTAAACAGACACGTTAGTGAAACGTTATCACAATAGACACTCGAACAAAAAAATGTGATATTGTGACAGAATTGGACAACTGTGCAGGAGAGAGAGAAGTCGACGGACGAGGTAAGAAGAGAGCCGTGCGTCTCCGTGTTTGTGCCTGGGACTGAACTTTCGCTTCCAGGAAAATGATTTGGAATTATAGCACTGTTATCCCCTGTTATTGTTAGAAATATCTCTGGAGCTTAAAGCTCCCCTCTCTCCTACTGAGAGAAGTAAGGAACTAAAAAACAAAGGCCTTAAATAGACATGCTGAGAAGACAAAATAGCAATGCCAAAAAAGAAAAAAAAGAGCGCGTCTTTAACTTCGGGTGAGTGTGAGAAAATGAAAAACAACAGCCAGCGGTGATCACACACCATAAAATCTGGAGCGGAGTGATAAGAGGGGTACGCAGACTGTGTTCTGTACTGCGGCTGACTTGGAATACATCACTTAAAAAGCAAAGGTGCTGGAAGAAAACAGAACCAGGAAAATATCCCAGTATATATCCCAGTATATATCCCAGTATATATCCCAGTATATATCCCAGTGTATATCCCTGCATATATCTCTGTATATATACCCCTGTATATATATATCCCTGCATATATCCGTGCATATATCCCAGTATATATCCCTGCATATATCTCAGTATATAACCCTGTATATATCCCTGTATATATCTCAGTATATAACCCTGTATATAACCCTGTATATGTCCCAATATATATTCCAGTATATATTCCAGTATATAACCCTGTATATATCTCAGTATATATCCTGGTATATACCCCTGCATATATCCCGGTATATATCCCTGCATATATCCCAGTATATATCCCTGCATATATCCCAGTATATATCCCTGCATATATCCCAGTATATATCCCTGCATATATCTCAGTATATAACCCTGTATATATCTCAGTATATAACCCTGTATATATCCCTGTATATTTCCCAATATATATTCCAGTATATATTCCAGTATATAACCCTGTATATATCCCTGAATATATCTCAGTATATATCCTGGTATATACCCCTGCATATATCCCAGTATATATCCCTGCATATATCTCAGTATATATCCCTGCATATATCCCAGTATATATCCCTGCATATATCCCAGTATATATCACTGCATATATCCCAGTATATATCCCTGCATATATCCCAGCATATATCCCAGTATATATCCCTGCATATATCTCAGTATATATCCCTGCATATATCCCAGTATATATCCCTGCATATATCTCAGTATATATCCCTGCATATATCTCAGTATATATCCCTGCATATATCTCAGTATATAACCCTGTATATATCCCAGTATATATCCCAGTATATATCCCTGCATATATCTCAGTATATAATCCTGTATATATCCCTGCATATATCTCAGTATATAACACTGTATATATCCCTGGATATATCCCAGTATATATCCCAGTACCGTAATTCTCGGACTATTGAGCGCACCTGAATATAAGCCGCACCCGCTAATTTTAAAAAGAAAAACAATTTTGTACATATATATGCCGCACTTCTCTATAAGCCGCAGGTGTCCACGTTGTAACTGTCACAATTCGTAACCTAAACAAAGCAGGGCGGATACAAGTGCAGTTATGACGAGAGCTTATATTGAAACAGAGGAGAGCAGACTCAAGAGAAACAAGAACCATGACCAACTCAATGAACTAAGCTAACTAAACCAACTAACCTAAACATTAACTATGACATGAAACGTGACAGTGACTATGAACATGGACAAGGCATGGAACAAAGACTCTATATCTATACTCTATAAACCACTTCTACATCTATATTCTAAACTAAGTCTATACAACTCTAAGCTATACTATCCGCTTCTAGGCTATAAGCTATGCTACAAGCTACTATGCTATAAGCTATGCTATAAGCTACTAGGCTACAGGCTAAGCTATAAGCTATGCTATAAGCTAACAAGCCTCCACATGAACTCAGACATGGACTATGGTTATGGCTAGGAAACATGAACAAGAACTAAGACACATGGCATGAACAAAGACTCTAACTATATTCGCTATCTAATTCTAACTCTATATCTAATTACCCCCGTTATGTGTGTCATGGCTCCCGGTATATATACACACCAGCCAAACTGCTAACAGCTGGGGGCAATACTAAAACACACGTGACTCGACAACACATGACAAGAAGGGGCGGAGACATGACGTCACCAATATGCAGTTTCTTCATGTGTTTTCCCTGATGAGGGGGTGTGCATGAAGTGTAAAACGACTAATCTGAAGAATGTAATGTGAGCACGTTAGATTTCATTCGAACAGTTTCATTGGTCCACCGTGACCTGTTGGGTAATTTCATTTGTCCGATGTGACGAGGCTAAATGTTTTGGCGGCATGAAACTCGTTAGCCCTTAAAAATCCATAAATTTACCGCATGATTGTTTAAGCCGCAGTGTTCAAAGTGTGTGAAAAAAGTAGCGGCTTATAGTCCGGAAATTACGGTATATATCCCTGTATATATCCCAGTATATAACCCTGTATATATCCCTGTATATAACCCTGTATATATCCCTGTATATAACCCTGTATATATCCCTGTATATATCCCAGTATATAACCCTGTGTATATATCCCAGTATATACAGTGCCTTGCAAAAGTATTTAGCCCCCTTGAACTTTTCAAACTTTTGCCACATTTCAGGCTTCAAACATAAAGATATAAAATTTGAATTTTTTGTGAAGAATCACCAACAAGTGGGACACAATTGTGAAGTGGAACGAAATCTATTGGATATTTTAAACTTTTTTAGCAAATAAAAAACTGAAAAGTGGTGCGTGCAAAATTATTCGGCCCCTTTACTTTCAGTGCAGCAAACTCACTCCAGAAGTTCAGCGAGGATCTCTGAATGATCCAATGTTGTCCTTAATGACTGATGGTGATAAATAGAATCCACCTGTGTGTAATCAAGTCTCTGTATAAATGCACCTGCTCTGTGATAGTCTCAGGGTTCTGTTGAAAGCGCAGAGAGCATCATGAAGACCAAGGAACACACCAGGCAGGTCCGTAATACTGTTGTGGAGAAGTTTAAAGCCGGATTTGGATACAAAAAGATTTCCCAAGCTTTAAACATCCCAAGGAGCACTGTGCAAGCGATCATTTTGAAATGGAAGGAGTATCAGACCACTGAAAATCTACCAAGACCTGGCCGTCCCTCTAAACTTTCAGCTCAGACAAGGAGAAGACTGATCAGAGATGCAGCCAAGAGGCCCATGATCACTCTGGATGAACTGCAGAGAACTACAGCTGAGGTGGGAGAGTCTGTCCATAGGACAACAATCAGTGGTACACTGCACAAATCTGGTCTTTATGGAAGAGTAGCAAGAAGAAAGCCATTTCTCAAAGATATCCATAAAAAGGCTTGTGGCAAACATTAGACGAGACTTTTTATGGATATCTTTGAGAAATGGCAGTTTTTTATTTGCTAAAAAAGTTGAAATATCCAATAGATTTCGTTCCACTTCACAATTGTGTCCCACTTGTTGGTGATTCTTCACAAAAAATAAAAATTTTATATCTTTATGTTTGAAGCCTGAAATGTGGCAAAAGTTTGAAAAGTTCAAGTGGGCCAAATACTTTCGCAAGGCACTGTAACCCTGTATATAACCCTGTATATATCCCAGTATATAACCTAGTATATATCCCAGTATAAATTCCTGTATATATCCCTGTATATATCCCTGTATATATCCCAGTATATATCCCTGTATATATCCCTGTATATATCCCTGTATATAACCCTGTATATATCCCAGTATATAACCTTGTATATATCCCAGTATAAATCCCTGCATATATCCCTGTATAAATCCCTGTATATAACCCTGTATATATCCCTGTATAAATCCCTGTATAAATCCCTGTATATATCCCTGTATATATCCCTGTATATATCCCTGTATGCTACGATGCTTCTGCTGCAGCAGCATGCCAGTAAGTTTGGCAATCCGATCTCGCACGGAGTTCACGGGAATGCAGACGAGCAAGAGCGACATCACGAGTACGGCTTGTAGACGTTACCCGCGCTAATCGTTTTAATGTTAACCTTATGCGTTGGCTCATGTGAATCCTTATGACTTTGTGCTTTTGAGGTAGTGTTGAATTCGGATGCTAGTGATGTGGATCCAGCTGGAGCCCAGCGAGCCTCAGGGTCAAGAAGTCTTCTGGATCTCTGCACTCTGTGTACGTACTTGCATGAGGAATGAAAAATAAATCGATCTACACCAATCACACCTGTCAACCACTGCAAGGTGCAAACCCAGACACCTCCAACACACACACACACACACACACACGTGTCACTTCCACCAGCACCACTTTCCATGAAGACGGGTGACGGAAGAGGAGTCGGTTTTATTCAGCTTTGAAGCTCGAACTCGAGCAGCTCGTTTCTTAGCCTGGTCTTCAATAGCGGTGCAGCTGCACCAGGACACAGTGCTGCCAAGATCTACAAACTAAACAGTAAAGGACGCCTCGGACAAGCGATACCAAAGAAGCCCTAATCAATGAAAGGAGAGAAAAATCAACTCGTAACTCCTGGATGCTCTGCTCACAAGGTTTGGTTTGTTTTGGCCGAATCTCTAATCCAGGCGATATGTGCTAAAACCTGCCATTCACTGCAGCGGTGCTCAGCCTCTGCACAAACTCCCAAGTGTCTGTCTGCTATTAATACTGAGGTTGATTGAAGGAGAACCTGCCCAGCTGCCCATTTTCCATCAGGGCCTCCCAAAATAGCATTCAGCCAGAGCTGAACAGGACTCTGTTGTTGGAGAAGTCTTATAAAAAAAATATTTTTAAAAATGCTGCTAACCCAAAGCTGAACACAAGCACCTCACCTGAGGGGTTTAAATTCATCCAGTCATATTTTATCTATTGTTGTTCTATACACCTTATCAAATATGTCCTAAATACTGTCAGACCCCGATATTAATTGGGTTCAGAAAGTATTCAGACCCCGTTTCTTTTATTGAAATAATGTTCGCTTTGCACCTCTGGAATTTGCAGGGGTTTTCCTCCAGGTACTCCGGTTTCCTCCACCGGATCAAAGGCATGCGTCGTAGGTTGATGGTCAATCTTAAACTGTCCGTAGTGTGTGAAATTGTGCCCTCTGATGGACTGGCACCTCGTCTGGGGGGTCCCTCGTGCCCCTGGGACAGGCTCTGCTCCCCCACGACACTGCGTAGGATAAGCAGGACAGAAAATGGATGGATGTTTTTTGTTCAATCTTCTTTTTATTGCTGGTCTGATGAGACTTGAAATTGAACCATTTGTGCTGAACGTCGAGGACATCTGTACGATATCTCTTGAAAACCAGCTATCGTTGTTTGGCTATGGTGACGCATGACGGCGGCAGCATCATGCTATGGAGTATGGACATGCTATGGACTTGTAAGTCATCTGATGAGTGCATGCAAAGTTCCTGCGTCAATGTGGAGACGGCGTAGGTACGGCCACGGACGCCTCTTTTCGCGTGTCGGAAAACACACACACGGCACATGTGAAACACATTTGAAATCCCATCACCAAACCAGGGCTGGAACAGAAGGATGGAGTGAGTGCAAAGGAATCAGGACTCATCTGTTTTTCCTTTTTAACCGTCCCCCCCACACCCCCACTCCCACCTCCTCCCACTCAGAATGGCACTCACTGTCAGAAGCGTTTAAAGGAAGTGTGCAGGCTTGTGTTACAAACGCATCCAGAATTTCAGCCTGGAAAGGAGAACAAAGGCGGCCGAAAAAAAAAAAAGTCTCGTCCGATCCTCTGAAGAAACGCAAAAAAAAAAAAAAAAAGATACGCCATACTCGTGTGACTGAGAGGTGTTTTTAACGGGAGTGCAAACTAATCCGGCTCATGCTGGAACGGAGAGTGTGAGCCTTGGGTTTTGGGCAGATCTGCTCGTTTGACAGCTTCTGTAAACACACCCCGCATCTGGGTCTCTCTAAGCGTCCCCTATCATCACCCATCGTTCTGTTCAATACAAACAGATGGATCCGCTTGAACCTCCTGACACTCGGCCACGCTCAGTAGTCCTGCCGCTACACACCTGCAGCGGCTTTCGCAGACGGAACAGCCACAAAATTATTATTTGTCCATTTATCGGATGCAGAGGATAATAAACACCGGCACCGGACCCAGGGAACTCTGAAAATGAAAGCGAACACACCCTGCTCTTTCCTCAAATTCATTCGCAGGTGGTGAGTTTCCAGGCTACCTTTAAGGAAACAAACAGTTGTGTCTCACACACGTAAACGTCCCACAAATAACTCAATTCTAACCCGTCCGATCCGTGCGTCTATCGTCGATCATGCAGTTGCAAGCTTGTTGCTTAACCTCTCAGGAATGCTAATTAAATCTGCAACATGGTCAGGAGTCGCATATTAGAAGCGCGGTCTCGATACCACCTCAATAAGCCCTGAAGTGTTTTTCCTCTCGCTTCACAATCTCGCTCACCGTATCGCTCTCTCTTCGCTTTACTGAAACCGTTTCGCTGAGCTTTCACGGAGTTATCTAAATTGGAACAAGTGAGAGGATTTCCCCCTCCATTATAGCACTCTTTCCGCGATATCCTGAGTGATCCCCAGCCCGGTCTGGCACAGAAACCTTGTTTAACTTTGCTTGTCTTTCTATGAAAGGTCTGATATAACCCAGGCCAACGGTTTGTCTCGGTGTGGAGACGTATCTGAGAGGCTGACGGCGAGAGCATGGAGCTTCGTCCAAACCCCACCTCCCGTCGCCCGGCTGAAGAAACGGTACAGAAAACGTGGCAGAAATAACACACAAAATCATGAAATACATTTCGAGCAGCCCTCGACGAGTCCAGATTTTTATTCGCTGCCCTGCCGATCGAGGGGCCGACAATCTCGCTGTTATTGGGTATAATCTGGGCAGAATAATTAATAACAAAAGCCTCCTGGGGTGAAAAGAGAAAAAACTGAACACATTACACACCTGCACTGTGTGTACGGCAGACGCGAAATTACAAATAAAACACTCTCACTGTCGGAAATGTGTCTCTCCTCTATTATTAGCTTTAAAATGAGTAACCTGAGCCGTCAGACATCATTGTCGCTAACGTGGACCGCTGGTTGTTTATAAAGCTCGAGCGCTAACAAGATCAGTGCGTACGCAACGCAGATTACTACTATAATCATGAAGCTTCTCAGACGTAATAGCTTTGAATTTTAAAAAGGCATCTTAGTAAATATCATAAATTTCCTTCCTTCCTTCCAGCGGGCGGGCGGGTGGGCGCTCTGAATCGACTGGCTTTATTCTGATCAATTTTGAGGAATCTGACCAGCAGAGGAAGAATGAAAATATATCAATAATGTAGAGGGAACTGTTCTGTAAATGGATCGAAGTACAAATCGATAGGTTCGAGTCTCTGGACGCTGCTCTGTTTTTATCTGCGCTCCATCTGTTCTCATTACTTGCTGTATACGAGCAAATTGCATTTCTTTGGCAACGTAACAAACTGTAATGTAACAGCATGAAAACGTATTTACGCCATCGTCGGAAACATGCCCCGAGGCCGACGAGTCGACAGGTCGGAAGCATTTCCCCAGCCCTTTTTCTGGATTAAGTAGAAATTCTCGCACGGATATTTCGCCCCTTGTGTCCTTGCGGGAAAACTGACGGACACACGACGGACACGTTCGAGAAAGCCGAGACGCTTTTTACCGTCGCTACCCCTGACCTGCATGCATTTCTAGTCTGCATGTGAAATACGGAACACCAGCATCAGGCCAATCTGATTACTCGTCCCAGAGCTCACAAAAATTAGATTCCGGACCATCTCTGCTCTCTGCTCTTCCTCCATTTATTGTACTCACCACTCCCTCGCTCCCTTCTTTCGTACCTCTAATAGCAGGAAGCGAGTGCTCCTCGGCTCTCTGCGAGTGTGAGACCTTCCAGGCAAACGTCACATCAGCCAGCAGCTTGAAGTCATTCATCCTCCCTTGCTGTCTCTCCGTAGCCTGCTCTCATCAGCCTAAAGAGAGTGGATATCCTGTCCCCTGACTGCAGGCGGATTAATTGCAATTATCAAAGAGAAGGGAGAGCCTGAAGGAGAGACTAAACGAAAGTGGAACAAGATGAGAACCCCCCCTTTCACCCCCCATCCCCCACCCGCACCTTTTTGTTTCGAGTACGGCTCTGCATGAATACTTTTACCTTATACATAGTATCTTGCAGGAACGTACTCTACACTGGATCGATTCGTCTTCGTTCATGCAAGCACCTCCTGAAAGAAACTGGAGAACCCGGGAGAAACCCGCATAGATAAAGAGAGAACAGACAGCAATCCGAGCTCGAACCAGGGACCCTGAAACCATCCACGTTTCATCTTCTCAAGTCAATTTGACTTAACCCGACCACTTACACGTAGTCCTTATGTGCTGCACGGGCTTATTCCGAGAGCAAGCGCAGAAGAATGGAATAAATATATATACACGGCGATATGGGAAATTAACTTGTATGGATAAAAAGTCAAATCGAGCTGAACTGCAGGAGGGAACCTGTATAGATGATGCGAACTGGAAGCGATGGAAAACAAACACGGCGATAAACGAGTATATAACGGAGGTATATACTATATATATAATGCTGTCCTAAGTAACGTAGTAAACAGAGACGCCATGCAGAACTCTTCAGTGCGGCGTCTTTTCCACACGTCTGTCAGAAATTCTCTTCAAAGACAGTCATGTGACAGCGTTAATCAGTCTGCGGTATATTCAGTCAAAGCGTTATCCTTCAGAACATTTTCCACCAGAACTTATTTTAAGTGCGCTTACAATCAACAACGTGCAAACAAGCAACAGTCGTCAGTGGGAGGGAGGGAGGGAGGGCGCTGATCTTTTCTAAGCCAACACCTTTTTCTCGTCTAGGAGCCTGGCATAAATGCTAAACTATTTAAAGTCAGGCCTCGCGATCGCTCCTTTTCAAATGGTTCCAGATGACAGTCTTCTGTCTGTCATTAAGGGAACAATGAAGCAGTTTGCACAATCCTGTATGGAGGAATGGTGAGCGATCCTCACAAGGGTTCTTTCTGGTAAAATATTACAGATGTGGTACCTGATGCTGATGGTGTCCAGTTGTGCTTTCTATGATGTATACACAACATAATATAAAAAAAAGGGGGGGGGGGTGTGAGTGTAGTTCCTAAGACAAGTCTGAGACACGTCCAAGTTCTCGATCTTTTCAAAAATTTTGTTTAGGCTTCACTTCTTTTAATTTTTTTTTATCAGCACTGGTTCATTATTATTAACAAATAAATAAACACCCTTAGGGCCTGAGCTGTAAATCTGCACTTAATGAGCGCATGTATTACTGTTAATTACACTGGAGATGCCCTACACAAATCTCCTGCTAGATTTCAAGGAATAAGTGGCAAAACCACCCAAGCATGGCGAAATGAAATTTCTGACATAGGCGAATTAATATGACGTGCAGCATCTCTCCGAGGCAGAAAAATAAATAAATCCTTACTCGCATAAACCTTCTATAAAAACCAAGCGCTTGAGGTCCCGGCCAAGTCGTTCGACTGTGTGTACATTCGAGAAATGAGAGAGCCTCCAAGGCGGCTTATCCAAATAAATACGTTTCAGCGTCCTGAACTGACAGGATCCGTAATTTCCAAGCCCACGAGGACGCGCTCTCGTCCGGGGGGGGGGCGAGAAGAGGACACGGAGTTTACTTTTTATTTTCAACCCAAGCTGAGGTCTGGGTGAGAAAATTCACGAGAGGACCGACCGCATATGAGCTGCCGTGAGCCGCTGGGTGTGTGACGGACTCCGCAAGTGTACGTGTACGAGTGAGGGAGCAATGCTTACTGGGAAGGGAGATTAATGGAGAGAATTTGGTGTGGCCTCACACTCTAAAGAGGGCGAGAGAGTGAGAGAGAGAATGAGAGAAAGAGTGAGAGAAAAAGAATGGGCGAGAGAGAGAGAAAGAGGGAGAGGATAAGAGAGAGGGCGAAAGAGATAAAGAAAGAGGGCAAGAGAGTGACAGTGAGAGAGTGAGAGAGGGGGTGAGAGAGAGAGGGGATGAGAGGGGGTAAGAGAGAGGGGGTGAGAGTGAGAGGAGGGGGTAGAGTGAGTGAGAGGGGGTGAGAGTAAGTGAGAGAGGGGGTGAGAGGAGTGAGAGATGAGTGAGAGAGGGGGTAAGAGTGAGTGAGAGAGGGGTTGAGAGTGAGTGAGAGGGGGGTGAGAGTGAGTGAGAGTGAGTAGAGAGGGGGTGAGAGTGAGTGAGAGAGAGGGGGTGAGAGCGAGTGAGAGTGAGAGAGAGCGGGTGAGAGAGGGGGGTGAGAGTGAGTGAGAGAATGTGTGAGAGGGACAGTGAGTGAGTGAGAGAGGGGGTGAGAGGGGGGAGGGAGAGAGTGAGAGAGGGGTGAGAGTGAGAAAGGGGGTGAGAGTGAGAGAGAGGGGTGAGTGAGAGAGAGAAAGAAAGGGGGTGAGAGTGAGAGAGAGGGGGTGAGTGAGAGAGAGAAAGAGAGGGGGTGAGAGTGAGAGAGGGGTGAGAGGAGTGAGAGAGAGAGAGAGAGAGAGGGGGGGAGAGAGTGAGAGGGGGTGAGAGTGAGGGGGGAGAGAGAAGAGAGAAAGAGAGAGAGAGAGAGGGGTGAGAGTGAGAGAGAGAGAGAGAGAGGGGGAGTGAGAGAGAGAGAGAGAGAGAGAGAGAAAGAGAGGGGGTGAAGTGAGATAGGGGGTGAGAGTGAGAGAGAGAGGGGGAGAGAAAGAGAGAGAGAGAGAGAGAGAGGGTGAGCATGAGATAGGGGGTGAGAGAGAGAGGGGAGAGAGAGAGAGAGAGGGTGAGAGTGAGAGAGAGGGGGTGAGAGTGAGATAGGGGGTGAGAGTGAGAAGGGAGAGAGAGAGAGAGAGAGAGAGGGGGTGAGAGTGAGATGGGGGGTGAGAGTGAGAGGGGGAGAGAGAGAGAGAGAGAGGGTAGAGTGAGAGAGAGGGGGTGAGAGTGAGATAGGGGGTGAGAGTAGAGGGGGAGAGAGAGAGAGAGAGAGGGGGGTGAGAGTGAGATAGGGGGTGAGAGTGAGAGGGGGAGAGAGAGAGAGAGAGAGAGAGAGAGAGAGGGGGGGAGAGAGAGAGAGAGAGAGAGAGGGGTGAGAGTGAGTGAGAGAGAGTGAGTGAGGGAGAGAACGTGAGTGGAAGAAAGAGAGAGCGAGACTGTATCAGTTCCCGTCCAATTTTTTTTTTATCTTGCAAAAAGAATATATTATTTATCATTTGCATATGCCTGTGTCCATACACATCTCATTTACATGTGACACACCCTAATTTATTCAGGTGTGTTAGTGAGGCAATGAAAGGAAAGAACTCGGGCTGCAGCCAGATCTAAGTTTGATCGGAGCAGGTATTTGTAAAACGCACGTCGCCCGGACGCGACTTAGATCGCACAGACACGCCAAAAACGAGACCGATGAGTCGGCGGAATCTGTGTACGCTCGTTCTGCGATCGGATTTTACCCTAGAGCGACGGTGATGAATAAGAGCTATAGTGTGTTCGATGAAACGTCTCAAGAGGAGCAACGAGATGACGTCATCAAATCAGCTTCAGGCAAAGAATCAGTACAGATTAAACATAACCCGATAAAAACATCTTAGAGTATCTAAACGGCATCTTTACCAGAGAGCACGAGGGCACCGGCGAGCAAGGAGCGTGCAGAGAAACCGCTGCAGTTCACTTCTGCGAGCACTGACACACACGTGGGCTTGCCCGTGATTCACAGCACCTCGTCTCGAAAAGACTGGCATCAACGCGTAAATAAACTAGCGTCGTGTCTCAAAATCTCCAGCGTGTGTACTACTCTAGACCAATATTGAGTTTCCTATTACAGTTAGTGTTTGAACTGTAAAAATAAATAAATAAATAAAATCTTTCACTCGGTTGCCTTCAAACCTACCAAAAGTTCCGTTTTTTTTTCTAGATTAGTAAATAACTTCTGGGAACCCTCGCGAGATCAGTTCTCAAAAAGAAGCGTTTTGTCTTGTTAAATATCTTCACGCTCGACTGGGGGTCTGACTGCGTAAAGTCAGACGGGGAACCGTTCCGAGAGAGTGAGGTTAGCTAGGGCTTACGTTGGTAAAGCCATCTTAAGGAACGCGCTCCCTCATCTTCCTCCGACAGTAAAAAAAAAAAAAAAAAAAAAAGTGTGTGGGTTGGTCGAGTGTGAACCTCGTTTAGCTCCAGTCTCCGATCCTGGAGAACATCACCGTACCGTAACCAAACAAACTAATCTACTCGTAGATCATGGTGCAAAAATGAAGCATTTATACTGCATGCCTCATCTGATACTCCTTCTAATGGAGACTTCAACTTTCTAGGACTTCAAGCAGCTAAAGTGCTCTGCCTGTTACTGGCACAGAGGCGTCGAGATAATCCTTCATACCTCACCCTCGTAAATTAGTTCAGAAGACGTACAGACATGGACACGTCACACGCCCCAGCGAACCCCCCCCCACCCACACCCACACACACACAGCCCGATGGAGATGAAACAGTGCTGGACGGACTCACGGAGCACACTTATACTGTACTTCATGCTCAATCGTTTCCCTACGCGAGGTCGGCCGTGCCAGATATCAAAGGCCGAGGTGCCATAAATCTCTTCCGCCTCGGCGTCTGTGTGACAGGAGGCAGACGCGTTTAGTCTGCGGCGTGTGACACAGTCGGGAGATAAGTCATCCGCGGAAGGGCGAAAGTAAAAAATAAATAAATAAAAATAACCGGCACAGGCTTTATATCATTTGTTTATTTTTTGCAGACATGCTGCTCGCACATTTTCACTTAAGGGGACTTTTTCTTAAAATGGCACCGCTGCTGGAACCGAACACACGACGCTTGGTGCCATGTGACCCATAAACAGTTTTGCAGTGTTGTTACTGACTCTGCCACTCTTCTGATGACTTTGGCTGCGATTTAACACTTTTAAACATGTCTCTCTCACTTAGTACGTCGTTTACCGCAAACTGCAGTATTCGTTTATTGCCCGTGCTATTTAAAGAAACGTTTGGCTTTTCCAAAAAAAAAAATAACCCAACACACTACCTAATTCATTGTTTGTCTTTCATTCGTCCAACATATGGCTTTAACGAGCCGTCGTAACAGGCCCACTTTTCGAACAGGTATAACCTTTCAGGGTCCCCCCCCCACCCCACTGAGGTCCAGACAATATGGCCACCGATGGGCTTTAATAACACTGGCACCTCTGTGCTCATTAACGCGAGGCCGGAATCCTCTCTCTTTGGGTCTCCTCACTTCCTGCAATTACTAGAGCGGAAGCCGGAGGTGAAAGGTCAGCTAATACGGCTAAGCTTAGACCTCCCCTCAATATACACATACACAATCTCTCTCACACACACACACACGTGCAAACCCCCCGGACAGGCTCCAAATGTGTGGAGGAGGGACGCAGCAGCAGCTGCTGACCTCGGAGCAAGAACACAATCTTTCCACAGGCTGTTTGGGTTTGAAGGGTTCCTCGCAAAAAAGCCAGCAAAAAAAAGCAAGAGAGAGAGACAGAGTGAGAGACAGAGAGAGTGAGAGACAGAGAGAGAGAGACACAGAGAGAGAGAGAGACAGAGAGAGAGACAGAGAGTGAGAGACAGAGAGACAGAGAGTGAGAGACAGAGAGAGACACAGAGACAGAGAGAGAGAGAGAGAGAGAGAGAGAGAGAGAGAGACAGAGAGAGAGAGAGAGAGAGAGAGAGAGAGAGAAAGAATGACCTAGAACAAAAACCACTGTTGGGAAAGTTAAAAAGCCATCAGTGCTTGGAATTCCATCAAACGAGGGTGACTCTGTGAAGAGTATAAAACCCTGCACTAATATTCGAGCTTCATCAGCAGCCCTTTTCCCTGAGGATACGGGGCTCTTTATGTCTGCTTACGAGTGCAGCTGGAGCTAAGATGGCATTGCGAAGCGGGCCTCTGCCTCCTTGTTATTCCGGCTTTACACTCTGACCTCTGCGGCTCTCTGGCAGGATGCTCTGGGCTCGGCTTCTACCTCGACAAAGGAATTTCAAACGGCTCCCCCTGCTCCGGCGACATCAGAAGCTTGTTCAACTCTCCCAGCAGCCCTTGGGGTATGCAGATTTCAAGAGTCGAGGGATGGGGCAGTGGCAGATCCTTTTACTTTCAAGCACAAACAAAAGGAACACTGTTAGGGGCCTACAATACCTACATTAATCTCTAAACTGTTGTGTTGAAACAAGCGTGAACGACGATAGATTGCTTCCAGGACTGCTCAGATAAGGAACTCGCAAGCAGTTTTAAGTCCGAGTTAACGCAGATTCGCGCTAAGCAACGGGAACGCTAATCCACGCTCGGTCTTTATATTTTTATGCAGATTCCTATAAAACAGTAGTCTTGATGTGCATGACTGCTTGTGGTCTGCACGTTCACATTGGCCTTGAAACCTGCTGTAAGCAGATCTTGTATGGTCCAGCGAAGCTCTGCGATAGAGCGAGGAACAGAGCACGGCATTGTGTCACTCCTTCATCAACCATGTTTGCGCGACAATGAAATATAAGCGGTAAAACAGTGCTTTAATAAGCCGTCCGACTCGACTCAAGTCAAACAAGACTCGGAGCCAGACCACACAGATCTGCTGGAGACGCGTTTCTCGCACAAGAGCTGTGAGAAGGCTGCCCAAGACACACACACACACAGCCCCGCAACGCCACTCTCTCGTTAGCGAGCGCTATAATGATGTCAGCTGCTCTAGTTGCTGACGCACACCACATCGACAAGAGCCTGCGCTAAATCTCTGCCCTGGAACTGCTGATCAGGAACAAATCAGTACCAGCAGCAGCTTTAATGAACTGTACTGGCATATCGGATGTCCGAATATAAAAAATTAATGCACATCAGTGCGATTACTGCCTGGATTTTTAGCACTGTTTTCATAAATAAGCGCGTCTGCTGAATGAGGAAACGTACAGTAAAACACAGACTCAAGGCGACAGTTCTCTCCGCCATTTTGTTTCGACTTTTTTAAACACTAGAAATGCTTCTATTCCAGACGTTTCCTCTCAAACAACAATTTTGCTGTTTTATGAATCAGACGCGGTCATCTCCCGAGCTCAAATCGCCACTCGTTTTTATGCACCTTTAAAGGAACAAGCTGAAAATTTATCTATGAAGAAATCTGAGGTTATGGCCTCACAGTACATACATACATATATATATATATACACATTATATATACATACATATATATATATATATATATATATATATATATATATATATATATATATATACACACACACATACACATACATACATACACACACAGTATCTCACAAAAGAGCATCTGTGGGGCATCCTCAAACGGAAGGTGGAGGAGCACAAGGTCTCTAACATCCACCGGCTCCATGATGTCGTCATGGAGGAGTGGAAGACTCCAGGGGCAACCTGTGAAGCTCTGGTGAACTCCATGCCCAAGTGGATTAAGGCAATGCTGGTGGTCAAAATAATGGTGGCCAAAAAAAATATTGACACTTTGGGCCCAATGTGGACATTTTCACTTAGGGGTGTACTCACTTTTGTTGCCAGAGGTTTAGACATTAATGGCTGTGTGTTGAGTTATTTTGAGGGAACATCAAATTGACACTGTTACACAAGCTGTACACTCACGACTTTACATTGTAGCAAAGTGTCATTTCTCCAGTGTTGTCACATGAAAAGATATAATCAGATATTTACAAAAATGTGAGGGGTGTACTCACTTTTGTGAGATACTGTGTATATAAAAAGCAGTGTGTGGCAATAGTGAGTGAAATAATTATGATTAACATTAGCGTTTAAACATTTCATGATGTCTCGGAAGGTTTCACCTCACAGAAGATATCTATACATGAACAAATATGTAACGTACGTAAATATGTAAAGTCCAGTCACCATTGACATGTTGTTTCTACACGGTTTTAAAAGGATTTCACAGTCACGCTGACGTGCATTTCGGGAAGAACGCCATAAGAACGTTGTGGGAAATCAGAACACAGCAACCGCCTAGAGTTTGATTTGGATTGAGCCCAACGGTCAACGTCTGGGATTCGCCATGCAACATTATATAGTAAAAATAAATACTTTTAAATTAAAAAAAAAATTTAAAAACGCTTTTACACAAGGCACAGAGTTAACGGCTAACGACACAGGTAAAACTTGATGGCCTGAACCAGATGAAGGCTGGCACCAGATTATCTACCCCAAACAGCAAGTCTGAACGCACCAAAGGCCAGGACAGATACTCCTAAAACATTCAGCACCAGTCCGTCAAATAAACGCTGCTTCGAAACTCTACCGTTCCAATTAGTCCCATCAATGAGCTTTGTCCATGGCGCAATCGTGGAATATAATACAGCACGAGGGTAACGTTACATAGCACACGAAACCTCTCAGCGACGCCGTCTCTCATAAATATCTGCTCGTAACAAAACGCTTACGTGCAGCTGGTTCTGTTTATTGTACCAAGAGCGAGGCTGAGAAGGTCTTTCACTTGTTTGTTCTGAACAGAGATGGACGGAACGGAGCTCGTTCAAAAAGCCAACGGCAGACGGTCCAGAGGGACCGAGAACAGCTGGATGAACTGCTCTCCCATTCCCACAGCCAGCAAGGAGAGGGAGCGAAGACCAGCAACAGAGCGAGGCAGAGAGGAGAGGCATGGCAGGAAGGAAGTTAGGTGAGGCAGCAGAGAGGGGGTTTTGGGGGCGTTGCGGTAGTTTCGCAGGACAGAATTCTAGCTACTGCTGGAGAGTCTGGTACGTTTTTTTTGGCAATAAACCTGGACGTAAAGCCTTTTGGCGGTCACTGCATACTACAGTATGTACAGATTTCATTACATCAGCAAAACATGTGTGTGTACGGTATCTCGCCTCTAACTGCTTAAAAAAAAAAAAAAAGATTATTAATTTTGTTGGTCCACTGATAGGTTCAAGTGCTGTGCCTTCACCCACTGACAAGTTCAATTCCCTAGGGTTCTCTCGGAGTTCTCAGTGACCTTGGAAGAAAAAAAAAAGGGGTGTGAGACAACTGAGGTAACAGAACGTAGCAGAACATCTAGAAAGAACCTGGTCTAACGAGAATGCTGAATGTGTTGTGAAGCGGTGGACCATAACATCCACATGATGTTGAGTAAGGTGAAACGTACATGTTTCCGCGAGACAAACACTCTTTGGACCGCATCGGCGTTTCTCAAATCGGACAACAAGCGGTTGCATCTGCAACAAAGTCTTAACGGTCATGCGTTGGCAGTAAACACTGCGTGATGTACTGTAAAGCTGTAGATGACGTTCGATTTATCTCCTGAGGCAGGAGGAAAGCACCTTTGTCTGCACAATGGCACACCTGAGGGCAAAGCCAAGCCCCCGAGTGAATTAGAGGAGCCTCGGCCGGGGCAACAAGCTACAGGACGTCTGAAGGAGCAGGTACGATAACACGTGTCAGTCCAGGTGAACTTACCTTATCTTATAAATCCATTAAATATACAGTATAAAAAATTTCTTGGGGGAAACATACAGTGATAGTCTTTTTAACTTCTTCAACCTTAAACTGAAACACCGCAGTGAGTAGAAGCTACGATAGACAGACAGACAGACAGATAGATAGATAGATAAACCAACATAGACAGACAGACAAAGAAATAGACAGATGAACAGACAGACAAATAGATGGATAGACAGACAGAAAGACAGATAGACAGACAATTATTATAAAATACACGATTACATTACAGTATAGAACAGCAGGTATGGTTTGGTTCTCTGTATGTATATGTATATATGTATATTAGTATATATGTATGTGTGTATATATATGTATATAATTATATGTATGTATATATATGAATATGTATATAATATATTTATATGTATGTGTATGTATATATGTATATAATTATATATGTATGAATATGTATATATGTGAATATGTATATAATATATTTATATGTACGAATATGTATATAACTATATATGTATGAATATGTATATGTGAATATGTATATAATGATATATTTATATGTATATATGTATATAATTATGTGTGTGTATAGGTATATAATTATATGGACGTTAATCGATGTCCAGCGATACCGATCATTCAGTACACTTAAAATACAAATAGAGACATTTACGATACTTTTACAATTCTTGTCCACTCCGGTTCTCTGAAGAAAAAAAAATAAGAACCGTTAACCACCTGAACTCTAAACTCTACAAATAAAATAAAGTCCAGAAGTGCTGTATTCCGAGAAGAGTGAGGAGAACCCTGAGGAGCGCTCCCTCAGCAGGACTCTACCGCCTCGGCAAACTCGCACTTACTTCTCCTTCTCTTCTTCAAGATCAATGCGAATGTAAACGTGTACACACCGAGTTCAAACCCGCGACATTTCAGACATTCACAGTGGAAATAAAGAACAGAAACCGGGGCACGGAGTGAGAAGTTGCGCTGGAACGCCGGAGCCGCGCGCGCGCGCCTGTCACATTTAAATTTGCGCGAGAGCGGCGCACTCACCTCACCCTCACCTCCGCACGCGCCTGGTCTTTAACGGCGTTCTCCTCAGCTCACGGTCCGTCAGGACGTCGCATGAGATACCCAGCGGGACATCGCATTCACCAGCGGACGGGAAGCTGAAACCAAAAGCGCCGGACTCGAGTCCAGTTTCTCAGGAGCTTCTCTCCAAAGTCACGCAGCCTGCTCCTCGCTCTGTGCGTCCCCCCGACTGGAGAGTCTCGCGCGCTGTGCGGAAAGAGCTCCGCCCATCGGCGGTCGTGAGAAATACACCTCAGCGCTCCTATCCAAACACAACGACAGGAGCAGAACCTGAACATCCTCACCAGTCATGTACAGACACTACATCTCCACCTAGAACTTTCCTCTGAAGCTCACTCCTTCTTCAGGGTCGTGGGGAAACCTGGAGCTCTGAAACCCAGGGACAGCCTCTGATAATAATGCTAATAGCAAACATGTGAACTCCTTCTGGTCACGAGGGCCGGGCAATACGAATAAACTATTGTATCACGATACTTTAAAGGTGATACACATTACGAATCACGACAACAATAAAACAGTTACGGACTGTTAAACAGAATTCGATGAGACTCTTGTTTAAAGTGTGTGGGGTTTAAAAAAATAAATAAATAAATAATTCAATTCTAAGAATGAAAATGATTTAATAAAAATATACGTCAAAATCATACGTTTACATGTATACACTGATCCAATAGAAGATTAAACTCACCGACAGGTGACGTGAATAACGTTCATTATCTGATTACAGTGGCACCTGTTAAGGAGAGGGATATATTTATTAGGCAACAAGTAAACAGCGAGTTCTAGAAGTTGACGTGTTGGAAGGAGGAGAAATGGGCGAGCGTAAGGATCCGAGCGACTCTGACGAGAGCCGGATTGTGATGGTTAGACGACTGGGTCGGAGCTTCTCTAAAAACGATAGGTCTTCTGGGGTGTTCCCGTTATGCAGGGGTTAGTACCTACCAAAAGTGGTCCAAGGAAGGAGAAATCGGTGAACTGACAACATTGTCATGGGTGCCCAAGGCTCATTGAAGAGAGCAAGGTGTTGAATCAGTCTCCAAAATTCCCCAGATCTCAATCTGATCAATCCAATCTCTCTCTATTTTTTTTTAACTTTCTCTAATATATATATATATCACTATCTATATAATCAATATAAAATATATACATATATCTCTATATCTATCTATTATATATATTCATCTCTCTATTATATATATCACTCTTTATATAAATATAAAATATATACATATATCTCTACATCTATCTATCTCTCTATTATATACAGTGCCTTGCGAAAGTATTCGGCCCCCTTGAACTTTTCAAACTTTTGCCACATTTCAGGCTTCAAACAAAGATATAAAATTTGAATTTTTTGTGAAGAATCACCAACAAGTGGGACTCAATTGTGAAGTGGAACGAAATCTATTGGATATTTGAAACCTTTTTAGCAAATAAAAAACTGAAAAATGGTGCGTGCAAAATTATTCGGCCCCTTTACTTTCAGTGCAGCAAACTCACTCCAGAAGTTCAGCGAGGATCTCTGAATGATTCAATGTTGTCCTTAATGACTGATGGTGATAAATAGAATCCACCTGTGTGTAATCAAATCTCTGTATAAATGCACCTGCTCTGTGATAGTCTCAGGGTTCTGTTGAAAGCGCAGAGAGCATCATGAAGACCAAGGAACACACCAGGCAGGTCCGTAATACTGTTGTGGAGAAGTTTAAAGCCGGATTTGGATACAAAAAGATTTCCCAAGCTTTAAACATCCCAAGGAGCACTGTGCAAGCGATCATTTTGAAATGGAAGAAGTATCAGACCACTGCAAATCTACCAAGACCTGTCCGTCCCTCTAAACTTTCAGCTCAGACAAGGAGAAAACTGATCAGAGATGCAGCCAAGAGGCCCGTGATCACTCTGGATGAACTGCAGAGAACTACAGCTGAGGTGGGAGAGTCTGTCCATAGGACAACAATCAGTCGTACACTGCACAAATCTGCCTTTTATGGAAGAGTGGCAAGAAGAAAGCCATTTCTCAAAGATATCTATAAAAAGGCTTGTGGCAAACTTTAGACGAGACTAAATAGTGGATTTCTTGGTAGATTTTATATATATATATATATATATATATATATATATATATATATATATATATATATATATATATATATATATATATATATAAATATATTATCTCTTTCTATGCATATGCATATATATTTTTCTCTCTAATATATATATATCCATATATATTGTTATATATCTCCAATTTTTTTTTTTTTTTTTTTTTTTTCTCTCTCTCTCTCTCCTCTCTCTCTCTCTCTCTCTCTCTCTCTCTCTCTCTCTCTCTCTCTCTATATTATATATATATATATATATATATATATATACATAACATATATCTCTCTCTATATATATATCATATATATATTATCTCTCCCTCTTTTATTTATATATATATATATATATATATATATATATATATATATATATATATATATATATATATATATATATTATCTCTCTCTCTATCTATCTGTGTATATATATATATGCATAAACATATCTCTCTCTCTATCTATATATCTCTCGATATATAAATATATTCTCTCTCTCTCTATATATATATATATATATATCTATATATGCATAAACATATCTCTCTCTATATATATCAATTATATATATCTTATGTCTCCCTCTAATATATCTTTTATCTATCTATCTATCTATCTATCTATCTATCTATCTCTATGCATAAACATAATATCTCTCTCTATATATCAATTACTTATATATATATCTCTATCTATCAGTGTGTATATATATATATATATATATATATATATATATATATATGTGTGTGTGTGTATATATATATGCATAAACATATCTCTCTCTCTATATATCAATTATATATATCTTATCTCTCCCTCTAATATATTTTTTATCTATATATCTGTCTATGCATAAACATAATATCTCTCTCTCTCTCTCTCTCTCTCTCTCTCTCTATATATATATATATATATATATATATATATATATATATATATATATATATATATATATATATATATCTATCTATCTATCTATCTATCTATCTATCTATCTATCTATATCTACTATCTATACATCTACATCTACAGTGGTGTGAAAAAGTGTTTGCCCCCTTCTCTCATTTCCTGTTCCTTTGCATGTTTGTCACACTTAAGTGTTTCGGAACATCAAACCAATTTAAACAATAGTCAAGGACAACACAAGTAAACACAAAATGCAATTTGTAAATGAAGGTGTTTATTATTAAAGGTGAAAAAAATCCAAACCATCATGGCCCTGTGGGAAAAAGTGATTGCCCCCTAAACCTAATAACTGGTTGGGCCACCCTTAGCAGCAACAACTGCAACCAAGCGTTTCGCGATAACGTGCAATGAGGCTTTTACAGCGTCCTGGAGGAATTTTGGTTCACCTCATCTTTGCAGAATTGTCCTAATTCAGTTACATTAGAGGGTTTTCGAGCATGAACGGCCTTTTTAAGGCCATACCACAACATCTCAATAGGATTCAGGTCAGGACTTTGGCTAGGCCACCCAAAGTCTTCATTTTGTTTTTCTTCAGCCATTCGGTGGTGGACTTGCTGGTGTGTTTAGGATCATTGTCCTGCTGCAGAACCCAAGTTCGTTTCAGCTTGAGTACACGAACAGATGGTCGGACATTCTCCTTCAGGATCTCTTGGTAGACAGCAGAATTCATAGTTCCTTTTATCACAAGTCTTCCAGGTCCTGAAGCAGCAAAAGCACCCCAGACCATCACACTACCACCACCATATTTTACTGTTGGTATAATGTTCTTTTTTGTGAAATGCAGTGTTCCTTCTATGCCAGATATACTTGGACACACACCTTCCCAAAGAGTTCCACTTTTGTCTCATCGGTCCACAGAATGTTGTCCCAAAAGTCTTGGGGATCATCAAGATGTGTTGTGGAGAAATTGAGACGAGCTTTGATGTTTTTTGCTCAGCAGTGGTTTTCTCCTTGGAACTCTGCCATGCAGGCCATTTTTGCCCAGTCTTTTCCTGATGGTGGAGGCATGACACGCGTGACCTTAACTGAGGCAAGTGAGGCCTGCAGTTCTTTGGGCGCGTTGTTGTGGGGGGTATTTTGTGACCTCTTGGATGAGTCGTCGCTGCGCTCTTGGGGTAATTTTGGGCGGCCGCTACTCCTGGGAAGGTTCACCAATGTTCCATGTCTTCGCCATTTGTGGATAATGGCTCTCACTGTGGTTCGCTGGATTCCCAAAGCTTTGGAAATGGCTTTATAACCCTTTCCAGACTGATAGATCTCAATTACTTTCTTTCTCAATTGTTCCTGAATTTCTTTGGGTCTCGGCATGATGTGTAGCTTTTAAGGATCTTCTGGTGGACCTTACTGTGTCAAGCAGCTCCTATTTAAGTGATGCCTTGATTGTGAACAGGTGTGGCAATAATCAGGCCTGGGTGTGGCTAGAGAAATTGAACTCAGGTGTGGACAACCACAGATATAGTATGTTTTAACAAGGGGGCAATCACTTTTTCCACTCAGGGCCATGATGGTTTGGATTTTTTTTCACCTTTAATAATAAACACCTTCATTTACAAATTGCATTTTGTGTTTACTTGTGTTGTCCTTGACTATTTTTTAAATTGGTTTGATGTTCCGAAACACTTAAGTGTGACAAACATGCAAAGGAACAGGAAATGAGGAAGGGGGCAAACACTTTTTCACACCACTGTAAATATATTCTCTCTCCATGCATACATACACACACACAAGATTTACACACATTTCACACATCTCTCAGCATCCCAACTTTTTGGAATTGGGGTTTAAGACTACATTGAAAATCTGGGAATTATTTACTTATTTATTTTTATTATTTACAAATGGAAATTAAAAAGGAATTTTTCACATTTTAAACTTTTCAACGTTAAAAATGACAACGATTCGAGACGTTGCACAATTTCTAGGTCACTATTTAAAAGTAAGGAAATTTGTGATGTTGACCACGTTAACTCCTTTTTACAAACCGTCAGATCTTCCGTAAGGCGCTTCCACCGAGGCGCGTGTTCAGACGACACGCCGATGGATTTGATCCAACGCGGATCATCAGGTTTTACGCAAGCTCGTGGAGTCCGATTCAGCTAGAGTGCACGCAGTGATTAAAGTGAAAATTCATGTAAACATTTCTACGATACGACTCGAGCTGTTGCTGGTAAGATCATGTGTAATGAGAAGTTTTGGGCTAAATTGGATAAGAATGCCAAACAGAAGCATTTTCACTGGTGGTCTCAGACGATTGGACCCCACGGTACAGTATATACTCGAGACTTACACACTACTAATAAAGACCATCTACATCACGAAAAACATTTGGAAGCGTTATTATTTTAAATCTATAAATTCGAGCCTGTTTTGAATGTTTTTCCATCACAACGATTTCTAAACTCTAAAACCCAAACATTTCATCTAGACACAACTCTCACGCAACTATGGCTTGTAGTTAAGGAGTTTCAGCGGTTGACAGGCGATAATATTTGAAGGCAGCGGTCATCCCTACTGTGTATTAAAGTCGACCTAAAATATATAAAGCAGGTTATTGGAGCTAGTACTGAATATTGTAATAAGTGTTGTTGCATTATAAAAACATACAAGCCAATCAGGTTGCAATATGCAAATACAGTCACGCAATATAGCCAATGATTGGCTAATCGCTGTGCTGTGTTGCTATTGGAAAATAATCCATTTCTGGGTGGTAACAGTGACTCCACTTCACGTTGGGCCTCGTCACATTTGCCTATAACAACATGCCCTGAAATGTTCCATTTCTTAAACACCCTTCAAACCCAGTATGTATTGTGGACAGGAAAAGTAGTAGTGAAGAGTTTGGTGGTGGTACAGTACAAGTTCACGAGACTGCAATAATACTGAAGTCATTCGTTTTATTTCCAGTTACCAAGTGCTAGAAAAAGACATCGTTCGCTCTTCTTTGGTTAGCCTTGAACAATATGAGCTTTAACCCAGTTGATTTGAAGCTTGAGGCAGAGAGCTTGTTAAGAACAGTGTTTATTTTCCCCGTTTCATAGTTGGGAAGTGACAAACGTTTGCAGAACAGATGGAGAGAAAAAAGAAAGAAAAAAAAAACACCCAAACAACAACAACAACAACAACATAACACCAGAGTGCACATTAGAGCTTATATATAAACGAAAATGTTTCACCGTAAGAATTATGACGTGTTTATCGTAGCGGAAGTAATACACCGACGGGTGACGTACGCACCATTGTGCGATTCGACGCACGGCTCCAAAATGCATCTTTACATAAAACATCACCATTAAGTGTTTCCTCTTAAAGTAACTTTCCTCTTTATAGTCAGCCGAAGTATGTGAAAATATGTGCGAAGCAATCAGGAACCCCCGTAAATGCATTAATAAATATACCTGGGAAAATGTTCCAGAGCCCGGGAGTAGCAGATGGAGATGGAGGTGGAGACGGAGCAGTGAGTACGTGAACATGTAGCTCTGAATCAACACCTACGTGCTAAGAGGCGATCGGACAAAGCGTCTTTTATTTGTGAAGCCTGTGAGAAAAGGTGCAGGACACGTGAGCAAATCTCACTGCAATTTAGTTTCTGTGAAGCTCAGATTATTAACAACAACAACAAAACATCTCACTAATTTCACCGCCATGTTGACTACATAAATTTCTCGTTTTTTTTTTTTTTTTAAACACATCATAGTACGTAAACGCACGCCCAAGAGAAAAAGACGAGGAAACACCATGAGAACAATACATTTACAGCGACTCATCAATATGTGCATTGAAGTGGACAGAGAATACATAAAAGCACATAGCAAATGATATATTACTGTCTTCCAGAGCATCATGATTCTCAATACTTTATTTCATAGAGCTCCACACACAAAACACAAAGACTAGCAACGTACGGTACGTACTCTAACCATCAGCGTATCAGAGAACTAACCACTTTTCCCAGTAACGTCTTTACCAATACCTTAGAAATCACTCTCATATAATAAACACTAAATGCTTTTGTCGTCCGTCCCCCATTTTTTAATTAATTAAATTCCTCCCATTGACTGCTTCTCTTGGAGATCAGATTTTGACAGTGTGTGCATGCTTCTTGCACAGTGGCTTGTCTTTTTTGGAGAAGAAAGTCTGACCCTCTAGAGTGGTGCTGCACACCTGGAGGACAAGAGAAGATTATTATACACTGCAAACTATGTTAAGTAAAGAATAAAATACACTTCCGGCGTGCCGTGCAGCGTGCAAAACGAGCTAGTCCCCTCGTTGAGATCTCGGCCGATCGGATTCGGGAAACCGACGCCGCTGTGGCGTAATGTTTCTAACGAGAGCGTATATACTCTTAGTCATCTCTCTTCCTGATGTGAACTTACCGAACACACGAAGCAGGTATCGTGCCAGGTGAAGCCCAGAGCCTCCAGAAATTTGTCCCCTGCCTCGATAGGGAATTCACAGCCATGGCAACTGGTACCGAAAAGATTGTAATAGTCTAATAAGAGAGAGATACAGAGAGAGAGAGAGAGAGAGAGAGAGAGAGAGAGAGAGACGTAAACAGGACGTCGATTAGGACGTGTGATTAAAAAGTATCCTCACGACCCGACTTCTACCATATATAGCAATAGTAATCAGAGCGCCATAAAAGGGCTTTAAACCCTCTATGACTTTTAATGGCTCTCCAATAACCTGTAAAGGTCACTGACTGGTTTAATGACTGTTTAACGAGCGCAGATTACACAATTACTGGGCTGTAACGAACACCAGTCGTGTGGGCTGGGCCTGTCTGGGTGTGCTTGTGGAGATGGGAAGGGCTGGGTGGAAGTGTGTGTGTGTGTGTGTGTGTGTGTGTGTGTGTGTGTGGGCGTGGGCTGGTCTCTTACCTCTCTCACAGTAGGGCTGTCCATCCTCGAGGTGGAAGGTGTTGTTGCGAATGGGCTGCTGGCAGGAAGTGCACAGGAAGCAATACACATGCCAGGTTTGTTTCAAGGCATTGATGACTTCCTGTAAATGAGGAAAAAAAAAAAGAAGAAAAGATTTTTTTCCTCAATACCTTCTTTGTGTACATAATGTTTTACTGTGATTATATTTCATTCAATGTCAATTCAAACACTCGTGTGAGAGTGACGCGTGTTGTTAGTAAATATATGATTTACGTTTAAGGCTTTACTAAACGAGTATCAGAACACAATGCCACGATTAAAGTCGTGTCACAGAACTTTTAGTAAAGCCTGTGAAACGGATTCAAAATGTTTTTGTTTTTTTTATATACAGCTTATCCATCACAACAAATAAATAAATAAACAAAACATTACACCTAAAGAAATAACATTAAGAGTTAACCTCTAGCTACTACTAGATGTGTGGTGCCTCAGGATGATCAGCAGCAGAGTTGTTAATCATTTCCAGTGCAAAAATGACATCATTTCCTGCCTCGATTACTTGTTCCACTAGTTCACATGGCCAGAAGACAGGCGAACGGTTCGGGGCCAAGGAGGAATTATTACGGGGGGAAAAAAATAAAATCTTTGGTTGTACTTGGCTCGTTTAGGTTAAATGCAATACTCTCGCTGTGATGATAAAAAGGTAGCATTACCACCACAGGGGAAAAGGAAAAGAAAAAAAAAAAAGAAGAAGAAAAAAAAAAAAACAGGTTTGCGTGTAAATATTTTGGCAAGCTCAATATGAAGGGAATTGCCATGGTAACCAAAGGAATAAATAAATAAATTAATTAATCATACTATCCCTTCAGAAGGACCTTGAGAGACTTTGAAACACTAAACACGATCCGAAGCCGAGCCGTAAACAAGACGATGCCTGATGTCCTAGACAAGCCCTAGCCTAGCCGCTCATTAGCAGAGAGGACCCCCTTCTGCTTCATCGCCTCTCTCTGCGATCCTGACCTCTCAAGCATCGCTGCTGTCCGTGTGAAACCTCAGCGCCAGCACCGGCGATAATTGTCACACATCGGAGACGAGCCTGCCTGCCTCGCCCCTCCTCCGGCCACCGCAGCCCTCATGAACCTGATTAAAGCGCTTTTTTCACCCCTCACAGGCTCCAGCAGAGAATCACGAAAAAAAACGCAGAGCCCGATTTTCAAACACTTGCTGCTCTTCTTTAGAGTGGACATAAGGAAGTCCTTATGAGACCTTGAAACAGACGGACAGCGTCTGCTTTTCCTGAAATACAAGCAGTGGAGATAGTTTTGGGTTAGTCCCTCACCCCAAGGATCTTCTGCTGGCAACGGCAGCAGTTGGGGGCGAAGAACTGCTCGTAGCAGTGCTCACAGTAAACGGCGCCGCGCTCCTCCACAAAGCCCACCTCGGCCAGTGAACTGCGGCAGTGAGCGCAGTTAAACTCCTCCGGGTGCCATGACTTCCCCATAGCCACCAGGAACGGACCCCTAACACACACAGAGAGAGAGAGAGAGAGAGAGAGAGAGAGTGAACAGCTATTAGTTCATAGTCGTAGACCTCCTATTGCTGTCTGTTCATATAGAATTTGAGCTGGTATTACTGACACCGTGAGTAGCCTAGTATCGATTAGTCGTGACTGTGGTTTAGTTGATCCAGTCCACATACAGGTTTTGACGGATGCTGCTGACAGAATTGATTATATTGTTGCATGGTCTCAGCGGGGAATAAATGAATAGTGAAATAAGTTAAAGAGAAATAATGTTAAAATAAAATAAAACATTAAAAAAAAAAATCCCAATATATTCCATTCAATTATTATAATTTTTTTACTACTACTTTCTTTCTATTACTTATTCATTATAATTGGTTCATGTTTTAATTACTTAATTATGCATACATTTTCTATTCCACCATATCTACAGCAATGGACCGACACCTCCCACTGTGAAAACAGACATTTCTGAAGGTCTGGCCTGTGAGACGTGGCGTCGATATCTGTTGAAGCAATGCAAGGAGCAAATTTCAACTTTGTCAGCGGGGAAGCAAGTTACAAATCGGATGATTAGCTGAGAGGGAAAACAGAGGGCTCAGAGCATATCGAATGCCGAAAACAGAGCCCTCAAGCTTGGATGTCACGGCCACTTTTTCGCCAGGAGTCTGCGAGTCTATCCCTGGGTTGCGGTGGTGTAACATACACCAGCTCTTGGGCTCGTAAGCGCTCTGCTCCGCGCTACCGAATGATAACAAGCCAGCAAGTGCCATGAACACTCATTCTGCTCTGATAAAGGCGGCGTGGCCTGGCCTGGCCTGCCTGTCACGCCAAATTAATCCGCAATTACTTTCTGCGCAAATTAAAGCTTACACCACATGTTCCAGTCACGCCGAGCCTGGCCCGGCCCTGTCGCAGCTTTACACCAGGCTTCTTTCATTTAATGCAACTGGTCAAGGGGATCAAACAGACTGCACTGTGGACAATTCATTAGCAGCATGAGCTTTCCGTCAGTGACCATCTTACAGAAATATATTAGCGGTGCAACTATACATCGTCACATGACGCAAAAACGTGACGACATGCATCGTGGAAACGTGCAATACGCACGGTGGAATTCGGCTTTCTAGTTAGGGGCGGCTGTGGCGCAGTTGGTAGAGCGGGTTGTCCACTAATCATAGGGTTGGTGGTTCGATTCCCGGCTCGGGTGACTCCACATGCCGAAGTGTCCTTGGGCAAGACACTGAACCCCAAGTTGCTCCTGATGGCAAGCTAGCGCCTTGCATGGCAGCTCTGCTACCATTGGTGTGTGAATGGGTGAATGAGACATAGTGTAAAGCGCTTTGGATAAAAGCGCTATATAAGTGCACATTTACCATTTTAGTTATTACGCACGTTATAACCGTTCTACCCAAATCTGTGCTACCCATAGAATTAAAATATAGACAGCACATGGTCACATGACTGCATTCTCTTCTGAAGAGCCTGTGAGATCTGCACTTGTGAAGTCTGACAGCCCGATAGCCCCGGATCGCAACCACCAGAATGCGTTAGACGGGTAAAAACTCTCCAGCAGCTTTCAAACACCAAACGTCATGGAAATCGAGTGTTTTAGCCGACTTTGGAGCTCGTTATGTTTCAGTCGATCATTTTCATAGTCCATAGGTCAAACACTTTATTCAATCAATATTGTTAAGACATGGTGAACCTGTAGTACATTCTGTTTTATTATTATTATTATTATTATTATTATTATTATTATTATTATTAAACCTCTGTTTATAGCAATTGTTGATTTTTTCCCCTGTTTCATACAAACAAAAATGCACATTGATTTGCATCAGATTTTAAAATAAAATAAATAAATAAATGGTCCTGCACACATATCTAGACTTCAGCATGAAAGTGATGACATTTAAGTAGTAAATGATGATAAAAAGCTGTAGGAGATTAAACTAGTTGATATTTGAAATGTCCTGTTTCGGCCGAAAATTTGGCATCCTTCTAACATTGAGAATTCATTTATATTGATTTAGACACAGAGTGTTGCATTTGGCGGTGCATATATAAAACACCAAGCCCCGTTTCTCTGGAAGGTTTGTGTACCATGTGGAATTTTTCTACTCAAAGTACAGTGTAGTTAGTCCCTATACAAATATAGCACAACACATGCTATTCTAGCATGTCAGTGTCATGGCTTAGCAGTGGTCCCATAGTGGTCTATTTTCCTGTAATTCCATATCTACCTGCATTACTAATTGGGGAGGCTGTGGATCAGGTGGTAGAGCAAGTTGTCAACTAATCGTAGGGTTGGGGGTTCGATTCCTGGCTCCACATGCCGAAGTGATCTTGGACAAGACACCAAACCCCATGTTGCCCCCAATGGTAAGCTAGCACCTTGCATGGCAGCTCTACTACCACTGGTGTGTGTGTATATGTGTGTGTATAGACACTGTAAAAGCACTATAAGTGCAGACAATTAACCATTACTATAGCTTGTATCAAAAACATACACTATGCTGTACACCAGTTTCTGTTTTACAACACTACCTGTCTAGATTGAGAAATGAGAGCAGATGAATGCAGCTTTAAAGGAATTTCAAAGCAACAAATGTGTTGAAACAACATGACTCTGCCAAAAAGGAAATGCTGACCTGATAACCATGTTGCAGTGACCACACATGGGAGTGCGGGTTCCAGCAGGGATGTGTTCTGCTCTCTGCACCAGCGAATCCTGGTCTTTGGGGTGAGGCTGGGGCGCGGGGCGGTCAGGAACCTTCTGAACGCCACCGGTCACCCGTCCTGTCTGCACTGCTGGCACACCTGCTTTAGGAAGTCCTAATCAAAGAACAGAGAGAGAGACAAGATTGTAATCTGGATGACCATTATGTGAACCTGACCCACAACAGTGTCTAAATTACTGCGGACAAAGCTGTGTGGCAGTGCCATGACGAGGTAATAAGATCAGGTAATATTGTGCATGGCTGTGCAGCGTGACCGTTGGCGATTGCGAGCCCCTCGTTAAGATAAATCTTCGGTCCCTCCTTCTTTAGCGGGTTCATGGCAGGGCCTCGGACGACAGGGGCCATCTGTGTCCGGGACATCCACACCACCGGGTCCAAAACAAAGGATCGGTTTACCCAAGTGCAGAGGAAAGGGGGGAAAAAAAAAAAAAAAAAAAACATTCCCAGAGTTAGAGGAGACACCTGGCAAAATAATCCCCCCAGTTCAGAGTGCTTAGAGAGGAGAAGGACAATCCCTCTCCTTCTCTCAAGCCATCGCAGGGGGAGGTCAAAGGTCACCACGCCGCAGGGGGAGGCACAGAGGCAGCCTTTCAGTCCAGCGCAAGAATCAAAGCCCTGGGATTTCCTCCTGGCCAAGAGAACGGACCGTCAGCAAAGTGCTGTGTACTCGCAGGGTTGTGAGAGGAGCCCAAAGACCGGGTCTCACTCAAGCGGAAATAAGCGCGAGTCTTTGCAAGACCATGTGCAGTCCATGGATCTGAAAACAGCCGTCTAGAAAAGGTCGTCACAGCTTGCCAGTCACCCTGGTGCTAAAGTAACACGTTCTTCACTGGCGCCATCGAGCCGAGAGACGTGAATCACCGTTCTGGGGTGTCTTATCTGTAGCTGATAGACATCTTCAAGATATATCCTCTGTTCTGACAAAGATGAGAGGATAGACTTCCCGTTAAGGACACCTCAGCTCACACTGCAGCCCAAGACTAGATTGCAATTTCCATCATAACGCCGCATGTGTTCCGTCTCGTGTTCCAAGTGCTATATATGAAATGTGTGAAATGTGTAGTCTCTCACAGCTTTGACGCTATCCTTGGGGCACCGAACGTCTATCATATACCAACATAAATAAATAAAACAAAACGTCCTGATTTTGCTAGGTGACACACTCCACCCTTGTTTGACCCAGGGACACCAATTTCAGACAATCAATCACCTATTGCAAACTTGATCATATGACCTCACCAACAGCAGCCAATCAGCATAAACCGCTAGTTTATATACTTTATTTATAACATTTAGTAGGAGTTAGCAAGCTACCTAAATTTAGCAGACATCTAGCTAGTTAGTTTAGCCAACATACAAGTTACTGCTCCAGTAATACCCATCAGAGATTAAGTCGATCAACTGACATCAAGTCAACGTTAAGCCAAGATGTACATAAACATCTCAGTCTTGTCGTAGTCACTCTCTCACAAATAAAGTATATAATTAATAGATCCAGAGTTATAAGTGTTGGCGTTTGTCAATATGGTGGAAGTTCAGTATGCAGCCAATGTCAATTGTAATCACAACATACTTTTAGTTGTACACTGTCTTTCTTTGTGATTCATTAACAGATCTGAGGTAAACGTGGACATTAATGACTGTTTCATGCCGTTTCGACGGTCACAGTCTCATTACATCGTCCATATAATTGACATAAGAACATAACGTCTACATGCTAACTAGCATCTGTCACCAATCGGTCAGTTTTTTCTCCATTCTTGATGTGCATATTTCCTTTCTGCCTAGCAACAGTGTTCTTATGCCTGAAGAGTGAGTGATAGAACGTGATTGGATGATCGTGTTTAACTAGAGGGATGACGGTCACTTAATAAAATCGGGGCAATCCATCAGAAAGTAGAAAAAGGTCTACTCTGATGCTTTGCAGCTGGGACACACGAGACTACACCTTCCCGCAGTCTCTCAGAGGCAGTACTCTGAAAGTGGGGAAACGGTGGACGCCTGGTCCAAGGGCAAACCCCCAGTTGCACATCATGCATTTCTTCTGCTGAGTCATCCCTTTCTTCAGCAGATCCTCTAGTGGAAGGCTTGCCACATCCTGAGGCTAAAATTAGATAACGCAAGTTCTTCCTCTATGCTCAGACCTCAGTGGACCTCACATGCAGCTACACTATTTCAGCCTCTCCTCCGAAACACGTTCACGTCAAGCGCTGCAATCTTTCCGGAGTTGAATTTTTGTTACGAATCGTTTTATACTGAATGTACGAGCCAGCCTTATCTCCATCGGCCCTCCTTGATGGTACTGAATAATGCCAGTGGAAGTCTGTGAGTAGAACAGAGATGCTTTAAAGCCGATGTCGCACATGCTCACAGGTCTTTTAGCAAAACGAGGTCCAGATGCTTGGGTCAGACTACTGGACTTCCTGCCCCCCAATCCCATTTTGTGTGCTGAACGTTACGAATCTTCCAGCTGCTGGACAGTTCATCCTGATTGCCTACAGTCTGGAATCACTCAGTCTGATGACCTTTGATTGGAAGAATCTTCTCCATCAACCCCCTCCTGTCCCGTCTTTATACTGATTCACTTTGGCAACTCTTGCTGATGACCTTCTGCACCACGTAATTATATTGGAGCTATTCCATGTCTATGCTCGCAGCTACGAGAGCAACTCATCAGCGTTTCACAGCTTGGATGCTTTAGACACATGAAGCAAGACTAGACGAATGGGAATCTTAATGCGCTTGGCCATCCAGCGCAGAAGCGCACTTGGTGAGGACGGCATGGTTCCGGTGAGGCCCTGGGTGTTTGTTTCAGAGCCACACGACGAGAGGACGTGAATATTTCACCTGTGCTTCACAGTCATCACTGCTAGAGACCCTGTCAGCAGCTTGCTCTTGATAAACCACCAGAGAGCCTTGCCTGGTAAACACAGTCCCCCTTCTCTGCATACCAACACTGCTGGGTTTTAGGTACTCTGTGGTACGCAGTGAACACGATAATAAGATCATCCAGTCCCCCGAGTAAATATTTAGCTCCTGGCGCCAAGTCTCAAGCACTCTGGGTGGAGATACGAACTCTAAAACGCCTCTCTTTAGTGGCTCATTCACATAGCTAAAAGATGTCATTTCAATTTCACACGTGATTGGATCGTGTAACTGTTAAAGCATAACATTTGAGCTCATTTAGTGAAATATCACTGTTTTTATTGGCACCGTGAACTCCAAGCTCTAAAATCCGACAGTGCAGCAAGTGCTCTGTGGTGATAAACACTGGCTGTACACATGCTGTAAATTCAGAAGCACAAGGTTGCCACCTACAGGGCATGTGGGAAATTGTGGTGCGCTCATTTGTGTTTTGTTTTTCCAGAAAGTATGTGAGAACACAAATGTACGCATTATAATTATTGCGTCATGTAATTGCGTTTATTTAATTACTTACCATTTCTTCCATTAGGATTACGTTTGTTATTAACTAATACTCATCTGATATAATAGCCATTGCGTCATTTCTACTTTTTTATTTTTAAACCACAGACAGTATTTATGTGGAATCCTCTGCAGTGCATTTTTGCACTGTTCTGGATTGTGACTCTAACTCCGGTTCTGGCCCTGAATCTGAATCCAATTCCGACTCCAACTCACCTGCAGTGTTTCCGGACTGCCAACTCTTGGTAGTCACAATGGTAGGTTGAGGGACTCCATTCCCAGTGCGTGACACTTTGGTCATGGTTTTAACCATGGACGTGGCATGAGTGCTCGCATGGACGTCCTCTACAGCCTCACTGTGGGTGGTGGAGGGAAGAGAGAGAGAGAGAGAGAGAGAACGCAGTTACTAGCTGGAGTTTCACCACTGATGGAACTCATTCAGAAACATTTCACATCATTGATCATAGCAGAGTTATTAGTTTTAAAGGCCTCGGATTCGATATCGGTTTTAGAGCAGATTTAGCTCCGACTACGGGCTGCGAAATAGAAAAAAAAAATCAAATAAATAAAAAGACCCGTCAGCTGCTGAATCAGATACTAAGATGGGTTTGTTGTGGTAACCGTAAGCAGGAACACACACAAAGGTTTAACCATAAGCCTGGACAGCTGTCCTTTCAGTGCCCACGGTCACACACCCTGCCACACTCACACTCGCTCTGCATACGGTGTTCTCTTAAACGCTGCTCGTGTTTCGACGCTTTAGCAGACATGTGCATATGTAATGCCTTTATATTATGAAGACTGCCCGGTGCTGCATCGTGTTTTATTAAGTCATTACATTTCTTTTAAGAAAAGTCATTAGCAGTGTAAAGAAAAACGGATGCGTTCGGAGCTGAATCACATCAGACCTGCATCGCTAGTAAACTAAAGCGTACTCCAGGGTTTAACTGGACCATTTTGCATCGTATCGTGCACTACATATCCGCTAGTGTATAATGTTTTTCCTTAACCCGTTTCATCAGGGCAGCATTTTATACTGTTCTAATGGTTACACACACAGTACTTCTCGAACACCCTCCAATCCAAATATTCCAACGTTAAGAGTAACAAATAGCCGATAGAAGTAAAATAATTACTCGTTTCTCGTTCGGCGTAATGAAACGGTGTCGTGAGGACACGCGAGGTGAACTGCATTTGGGGGTTTGGTAATTGAAGTGTAACGGATGAAGGCTGTCCGTGCCAATACGGAAATAGATTAAGCAGTTACTTATAGAACGCCATAAAGCAATTACCTATGACAGGAAACTACATCAAACCGGGTCTTTAAGAACCGAATTAGGAGCGGGTCTCCACACGAGCAATTAATACCAATCTAGCCAATTACAGGGGATATGTTTTGGATTAGGCCCATTCAGGAATCTAAGCATGAGCAGATTGATCAAATAAATCTGGCCAATAGGCCCAGCAGTCCCAGATGGTTTGTTAATGAAGAAAACAGGTGCCAACAAAAAATGGCTGGCACTGCCTTCACTCCAGCAGACTACTGCCCCAGTTTCCTGCCCAAACATCCCACCCCCATCCCCGTCCTGCCCCCTGCCTCACAAAACCACAACCAACTAATGCTACAATCCTCATAACCTTTCGTCATCTATATCATAAAATAATAAAAACCCTTTAAGTAATAGTCCATATGCCTTGCTCTTTTCATGCTGCTCTTGAAATTACGCTGCCAATCCAGAACACATTATGGGAAATCTACAGCTCTGCAAAAACAGATGGGAGCAGGGAAGAAAGGGAAAAAAAAAACACTGTTTCAGCATGCCCAATGCCAGCGGGGGAACCCGTATCTGAGAAAGCAACGTGGAGGCTGAGTTTATGGAAGGGCAAGGGAAGGGCTTAATCGTGTAGTGCCCATATGTACAGGCAACTGGTTACATGAGGTGCTGCCATCACCAGAGGGTTTAGGTGGACTCGATACGATTCATCAGGGAATTCATCAGACGGCGACTCGGAGTGGGAAATGAAATGGCTTGGAGCACAGTTTCCAAGGTTATCTTTCCAGAGGACTCGCCTGTCTGGGGAAAATACTTGATGCGGAATATGCGAGAGGCCATGTACATACAGTAATGACACATTTCTCATATCTTGTCGTCCGTTAGTGATCAACCGCTCCCCCAATACAAACACACACTTTCTGATTACAGAACCGGAAACCTGGCAGAATTTCTCAAGAACAAATAAGACTTTATTTAAAAAAACATGGTGGATAAACACGTCTGTCGCTGTCGACGTCTTTTATGATGTCAAGACAGTCACATAAACGTTCCCCTGTGCTACGGGTTGTCGATAACGTCCATCCAGCCATTTTCCGGACCACTTATCCTACACAGGGTCTCTCTACCCATCCAGGAGCCTACCCCTGGGGACTCGGGGGACATCCTGGATGGAGTGCAAAGCTATCACAGGGCACAATCGCACACACGTTCACACACCAGGGACAATTTGGGAACGCCAATCAGCAACATGTGTCTAAGCTGGGGGAGTACTGGGGGGCGGGGGGTGCAAATCATTCAATTTCTTGTAGTATAAAGGGGTTAAGACTTGATTTTCACACTTTATACCAGGGATCCAGGACCCCTCTGGCTATAAAATGATTTCCATAACTTCATGGACATTATTTAAAGTGCACATCGATATTTTAACCATTTTTATTCCAGACCTTTCCAATGACAGAACACGTTAGACTGCTTTTTGAGTTACTGAGGTCTAGAAAAAGCACAATGTATTGTAAATAAAAGAGTCAGGATTTCCTTATTGAATTGCAATAACAATAAACTCAAATGAATAAATAAATTTCACTGTCAGGTTCTCGCTATTTAAGTAGACATTTCACTCTCTGAAAAGCTGACACTTCAGACTCATCACCACATCTGAGCAGTGAATAGACCTGGGTAAGAAAAACCCTCTACCATACTGCCATCTGGAGGACATAAACAGCACTACATTACAATAGGATGTCCACCTTCTCATACCCCATGGCTAGTCAGAACAGAAGTTCATTAAAGAGAATGGAGTATTAATATATAATGCACCCTGCGGTTCTGTTCCACCTCAGCCCAAACTAATACGTTATGTATTGCTTTGCTTGTCTCCATGTTTTGTTTTTTTTACTCCTGCACTGCATGTTCCATTTTGTTCTTTATGTTCCTTATTGCCTGGGGGACAAAACAAGAAGAGAATAAAGGCAGGAGAGACAGGCATAAAGAGGCAGAGCTAGGAGCTGTTCAGCCCAAAGGAGAACGCTCATCTATTATTTATCCACAACAATAAATAAATATTGGATATGTTCAGCGGTTTTTCCATCAGAGAGCAGACAAGAGCTGGCAGTTCTTCATGTGATGAGGGGTGTGTGTGTGTGTGTGTGTGTGAGAGAGAGAGAGAAAACGAGGGAGAAAAACACCTCGGCATGTGACGGGCCATTTTCCCGGATGAGCAGAGTAAACTGTACTATAGTTTCCATGTTGCAGTCAAATGCGGAAAAAAAATCAAATATATAGCGTAACTTAGTTAGTATGAAATGATAAATATCTGTATCCTGTGATACATACATGAGGCTGCGCAGGATTGTTTATACATGAACGACTTGTCCGTCCCCGTAATGGTACGTAAATGTCTACGCTTTTTAAAACTACTGCAAACTTTTGCACTGCAAGATCTCTCTCGAAGGGCTTTGATGAGGTCATGATTTATAATAGAAATGAGGCTTCAAATGGGCTGAAATAAAGAAAGAAAAAGAAAGAACGAAAGAAATAAAGAAAGAGAAAGATAGAAAGTAAGAAAAAGAAAGAAAAAGAAAGAACAAAGGAAAGAAAGACAAAGAAAGAATGAAAGAAAGAAAAAGGAAGAACGAAATAAAGAAAGAAAGAATGAAAGAAAGACAAAGAAAGACAGAAAGAACGAAAGAACAAAGGAAAGAAAGACAAAGAAAGAACGAAAGAAAGACAAAGGAAGAATTAAATGAAGAAAAAGAAAGAACGAAAGAAAGACAAAGGAAGAACTAAATGAAGAAAAAGAAAGAAAGAACAAGAGACAAAGAAAAAAAAGAACGAAATAAAGAAAAAGAAATAACGAAATAAAGAAAAAACAAAAAGAAAGAAAGAGAAAGAAGGAACAGGACAGAAAACTCTGAAAAAGAGCACAAGCGACTCAGGAAGAGAGACACGAGAGACTTTATTGAGACGTTTATTTAGGAGACACTGGTTCTAATGTAATTCAGAGTTGTTGTTTTTAAACAGCGCGAGAAGAAAAACAGAAAACATAGGAAATGAAAAGATGAGCAAACACAAACCCATAAAGAAACACCAGTTTAAGATGTAAATCATGCAAGAGAAGTGTTGTCATGACGATCTCTCTTAACCTGCTTGGTTTTCCGTTCCTTTCTCAGAAGAACCTGATGTACTAACTCCCTTATTCAGAACATTCTTCAACCTGACACCTTCACACATAAATTAAAGGGGGTTAGTGGTTAGGGTTTGGGGTTAGTGGATCAATCACTAAAACAACTTCCAACTGCCTTTTTTTTCCTCAATCATGCGTCTACGTATGAAAGCTGTGTGTCATGGCCGAGTGAGCGAGCGTGTGCGCGACACAGCAGAGAGGAAAGTGCCGACGCGTCACGTGACTACTGGACGTTCAGCACCCGTGCAGAGACTCCGTGATGCCAGTCCCGGAGCTTGTTGTACTTGGGCTGTACGACCTCGGGGTCGACTTTGGTCACCCTGATGTCCCGGACGCCAAGATAGAGAGACGACAGCAAAGGAGACGAACAGGAAGAGACACGTTATTTTTATGGCAATGCTATAAAACAAAAACCCCCCAAAACAGATGATTTTTAGCATGCAACAACACAGGGCAAGCTTTTGTGAAATCCAACGCACTCGTATACGGCATGTCTCGCTTATCCGTGCCTTCTGAGTACCAAATCAGTCTTCATGATGGCAACTCGAGTCAGGACGAGCAGCCGAGACGCTAGCCAGCGTTGTTTACAGGACTCGGACACGCCGACTCATGATGGTTTTCGTTTCCATGCATTTTTGTTTTGTATGTACCAGCTCCCTGATTACCCACAATCCCAATTATTTACCCACGACGCCCCTCGGGGGACCGCATTCCAGTGCGGTTACGCATTCCACTCTGGTCAGTGGAGAAATTAAGATCCAGGCCCGTCGACAGTGGACGCCTCTATACTCACCAACAAGCTACAAGCGCCGCTCGGGTGATCAGCTAGGACACAAACGCACCGCGCCTCAAAGATACGACTTTGCGAGACAAAATATAGCTCAGAAGGAAGTCGCAGTGATTGTTTATGCCTCTGGGGACTGGAATTAGCGGGTACCGTGACCTAGCTTTTCTAAAATCTGCCAATAACAGCAGTACAAAGCCTAGTGGATAACGTTTAAATCGAACCCGAATACGTTTTAAACAAGAAAGTGGTGTGCATACATCATTCAGGGAGCTGTACACGACATGGTGTCTCCATACATCAGGGAAATGAACTTTTTTAGCAAAAATGTCTTCCGAAATTTTTCGTACTTTGTTTATTTGATGCTGATTAAATAACAACAACAACAACAACAACAACAACAAGGTGCTTACTTCTTTCCTGGACTGCTCTCGTGGGCTTGTTCTGCGAGAAAGAAGAGAGAGAATATAGAAAAAGATATACATACACGAGAGCATTACTACAGGGAAAATACATTCAAATACAGAAACCTGACAAACTGGAGTGGGAAAGACAGTAAAAAAAAAAACTTTGACGGTTAGACACGAATCGCAGGAAATGACTCAACCGTCCGAGCACGTAAAAGTCTCGGCAAGGCGAAGCTTTACGGCTCTCTCTGGGACGGTAACGGCGGCTTACGAGCCGGGGATCGGGGCTGGTACTGACCGTTCTCCGTGCCCGTGATCTGCGCCAGGATGCGGAAGGAGCGGGACTGAGAGGTTCCGGTGCGCGGGTGCCAGTCCTCCGTGTCCTCGATCAGACGCTTTTTACTGGCGTCGCTCAGGTGAGAGCCGTGGTTCGCCACCGGCTCCATATCCGTGATGGGCTTCCTGGGAACTCTGTCAGAACCCAGAGAGGTGTGGCATGTCAGTCATTAATAACGAAATAGATCGCTCGCTATAACGGCATGCACAAATCATGTTTCACACACAGGTTAACACTAAACCACCGCACGTTGTTCCTGTTACCTGGGCGGAGTCTTTCTGTGGGACGACATTTGAGAAGGCGGCAGAAGAGGAGGAAATGAGAAAAGTCAGAAAACCGAGCGTCTCTCGATAAGTGTACTTTAAAAAAAATAATAAAAATGTACAATTTAAAATAAACTGCAGCTACTTACTTAAGAATACTGTGAGGCCCACTACGGAAGTAAAAAGATGGACAGAATAACAGTCGGTTAATCGACATGTCAGAAGTCTATATTTTATGTTAAGTAAACATGAAGTAATGAAATGTGTAATGAAGGAACATCTGGTGCAGGACGATTCCTTCTTTAGTTTCGTGCTGAAGTTACAAAGCCGTAAACGTGATTTAGGACACAGCCTGACCTACTGTCTATGAACTTCATGGTGTAACTGAATGCTGAAACATTATCTTTCACAAACTTTTTTTTCGGTATTGCTGCACTACATAGGCCAGGGACCCATTTACTGGTTTAAAAAAAAAATAATAATAATTCCACACATTTCCTCAGTCCAGATATATTTCGAGAGCATTATGTAAATGTGTGCAATAATATTTTGTCTATTTATTAGCGTCGTTAAGATTTTTTTTATTATTCCTGGGCTTTCCACCAACAGCTGGAGCCGACATTAATCATAGATCACTTGTTTTGGAGTTACTGAGGATTAAACTAAACCCATTTAATTCACGTGAGCCGTCAAACAGACTAATATAATATAATATAATATAATATAATATAATATAATATAAATACCCAATAATAAATATAACCACTTTGCTAATGATGGGTTGTAATTTTTACTGCGGTAACTAAAACTAATTGAGCATCACCTGCCTATCCTTTTCTCTTTTTTTTTTTTTTTTTAAGAATATACACAGACCCTAGGCCTTAAGCTCCTCCCTTTGGGTGGAATTACAACAGAAACCACAAGAGGGAAGCACCACATGCAGATTGAAGAAGTTGTCTAACAAAACGTCCCTTCCATCTTTCTCCTGTTGGTCATACACACACACACATATACACACACACACACACACACACACACACACAAGTGCAGTGCAAAATGTCAGTGTGCTCAACAGCTACACTATTAATACCCGTGCAAACACACACTGTGTGCTATGATTAATAGCAAGCCTCGAAAAAAGAAAGAAAAAAAAAAAAAAAACACACGACACATGGGATGAAGAAGGATTGACGTGAGCACATGTGCGAGGACGTGGACAGGCACGCTAAAAGCTACGACCACACAAGAACTGAAGGAGATAATGGAAGGAACGGTAAGAAGAAATAATGTCAGCTGGGAACTGTGCGGAAGACAAGTACGATCATGCGCCGAGGGGTTAACTGGGGTGATGACGTCACATCACACACACACACAGGCACAAACAGATACCAGTATAGCCATAACACTGACTTTGTTACTGGCTCCTCCTGTAAGGGGAGAAAAAAGAAAAGAGAGAGAGAGAGAGGGAGTGTGAACGAGATGTATGAATTTTCAGGAAGAGTGTGCATGAAAAGATTGAGTTAATACACTCTCTCTCACACACACACACACACACACATGCTTGTACTTCATTTAAGCAAGCAAACAGGATGTTCCCAGATCGCACAAAGGAACAGAAAGATGTTCCACTAATCCTTTAACTCGAGCTCTGTTTTTCATGTGCGGTTTTGCACGAGCCTCAAAAAAACACATTGTTCGGAACTTAAATTGCAGACGACAACGAGGAAGCAAAAAAAAAAACACCAAAAAAAAACAAAAAAAAAACACCCACAGCAACAAAGCCTCCTGAAGCACCGTGCACTCAGAGCACCTCCAGGAACATCTGAGACGAGTTACTTTAACGTGAGACGCTGCACGGGTCGAACATCACCGCCGTGGCTCCTCCCTGGACGCTAATTGGCTGACTTAGTAAACGCAGCTGGACGCGCTCTCGGAAGGAGACGCTACAGGCGCTCCTGAAAAGCGCAGAGGAGACGAGAAGACGCAGGCCTCGTCGTTAAGAGTCGCACAAAAAGCCCACGTCCCTGCCGTGCCATTCGATGAACCGTGAGAGAATGAGAGAAACAGATTCCAGGGGTTATAAAGAAGGTATTACACAGGTAAGGGCAAACAGCTCGAGTTACAGCAGGAGGAACTACACAGGTCTGGCACCACCACACGTCATCCATGCTCCACAGTGACATTATTTTACCCGTTTTCTCTCCACTCAGCACATGTCACAGGAGCTATAAAGAGGGCGAGACAAAAACACGTCCATGTTTCCCAGCCGTTTTTACACAGCTGTCGTCAACGGAAACGGGACAAATTGTGGTCCCTCGAGTTACCGCAGGAAAAACCACCAAGGTGTGACACCACCACACCTCATCCACCCTGCACTGTGCCATTAGAACACACACACACACACACACACACACACAGACGTCGGTTTCCCCGTAAACACACAGACGTACGTTTGTGTGTACTGAGTTGATCTGCTGCTGCTGCTGCTTCTCGCCTGTTAAACACATCATCAGTAATGACACGGCTGTACATTCTCCATCCTTGTATGACTCAACCCTCAGGATCTGGTGCAAAAGATCAGACAGATTCCATTTGTGGCCATGGTTCTTGACTAATTAGAGCCAAGTGCACGCACTCCCAAAATCAGGGCACTGAAGATGTTAAGCAGACCGTCAATTAGACAAAGGCAAGCATTACTGAGCCCCCAAGCGCCTCGCTGGGTTTCTCATCCACTCCTGCAGATTGAGACAAGATGTACGGCCTGGCTACAGACAAACAGAGAGAGAGAGAGAGAGAGAGAGAGACAGACAGACGGACGAACGTGGAGAGCAGATCGACGAGCGTAAGCTCTCGCGTCTAAAGTCATCAAGGGCACATCGACCCGTTTCTCCTTTTCCTGTTGACTTCAAATACCAGAAGTGCTGGAATGAGGGGGTTTGTTCCATACTGACCTTTTTTTTTTTAAATAAAAAAAAATAAAAATAAAAAAAATAAATAAAAAAACACCATAATCACACCATATCTAACTTCAAGTTTACTCATATATATATATATTTATTTGGAGTTCCTCCAACTATATTCTAATAACGGATTTGGTTTTCGTCTTCAATCACACACACAATATAAGCCCTAAGAAGAAATATTTGCACACAAGTTGATGACCCTAATATGAGGAAAGTAAAAAAAAAAAAAAAAACACATTCCAGCGTGAGATTAAGCAAGATTTCAGACATCTCGAATGTGGAAATGGGTCAAACTGATCCAGAACATAACAGGAGGGTTAAAGCAAGAGCAAACTACTTCCTTAAGTCGGTGAAATGACTTGTGGGAGCTTGCATGCGTTCTGTTCAAAAATGCTACGACTTCACTGAAAACAAATTCAGACTCGCTCGCTGCCATCCAGGCATTTCCTACCTACACGACTCTCCGGGAAAAAAACCTCAGACAGTCACACACCACGTTATTAACTCAAATGCCTATCGTTAGGAAAGTTGTTTGCTTTGGATAACACTAACCCTTGGGTAGGGACATGATCCAAGTTCCAAGCAGGCGAGGGTTAAGAGCCTTGCTCTAGAAGATCCTTGTCTGTCGGACTGTCCAGTCCCAATAAACCCAGCACTCTGTTGAAAATCTGCGTACGTGCATCACCCTGCTTGCGTTTTCAGCCTTGAACGAGGTCTACAATTTATAGCATTTGCATCCCAGGTTATTTGGTTTCAGGATACTCAACGGGTGCCAGTACCGTCCGCATTCCGAACGGTTTAAAATCCTTTCAAACCTGCAGTCCGTGCTTTGCTCCCTCGCAGGAACAGGTTTATTGCTTGAACTGAACTTCTGTTATATAATCGAACACATTAGATCACGGCTGCTCGAGTGTGTACTCAAAAGAACCCTCATCGTAAAGAGAACCAAGATATTCTCTGCTCAGAAGCAGGACAGGATGGAGGCAGGATTAAGGAAGGAAGAGTGCAGAGATGATTCAAGACTCGGGCGACGGCCTCCACCTACCCATTCTGAGGCTCCACTCCACCCTGTTGCTCCAGTAGGCCGCGTCTCTGACCCATAGCCACCTCGCATGCGTTCTCATTGGAGTACAGGTTGATTGGCGTGTTATAGACCGAAGGCTGTGGGACAACAGGAGCAGATAAGGGGCTTGGGCCTGTCACTCTGGCTGGCGAAGACGAGCCAGAGGACGAGGAGGAGGAGGAGTGAGAGAAAGGGGGGTAAGCGGTGCCAGGTTTGTGGCCAGGGTTAAGAGAGGAGACTGTGCGGGAGGTGGAGTTGCTGGCCAGTGGGAAGGGAGGTTGTGGTGGAGGTTGCTGCGAGGGAGCAGCGGGGGTGAAAGCTGAGGAAGCAGAAGGGATGGAGGCTTTGGGTGCTGCAGGAGTGGAAGACAGGGTGACTGCTTTGAAATTAGAGGATCCTCCAAAGGGGCGGGCCGTCTTGTTGTAGGCACTACTTGGGGGAGGGTTGGTGGGGTTGGCGCTAAGGGTGGGAGCAGGTTGGTGGCTGATGGGCACGGGTTTAATGATCTCCGGTGATTCTTCCTGTGGGAGGTTGGAAACAAAAACACACGTGCAGAACGTTCACACACCACTGCAAACTCATGCACGATAAAGCAGCACTCCCGTCATACGCATACAGCATTTATTTACAGGACATAACGTCATCAAACCACTTCAAATCATGAAGATGGTACTTAATATGAATCACTGGCAAAACAACTGCTGTATGCTAGAATGGAAGAAGCTACGTGCATCACAGCGCTATAGAACTGTAAAGTGCATGCTGCGTCTACAGGAGGATCCAAAAGTCAGAGCGCAAAATATCATTTGGACTTTTTGCCCATTTGAGAGTTAATGTGGTAGTGTTACATTTTCCCTGCACGTCGACCGGCCAATTTCTGACTGTAGCTTATCTCCATTTGTGCACTATTCGTCTGCTGCCCTCTACCCTTTAACCATCTCTGACCCGGACGTTATTTGTGTGGTGGACCGTTCCCTCACATAGTAGTGTGTGTGTGTGTGTGTGTGTGTGTGTGTAAGCTAAAGTTCTTAAGCAGGACTGTTCGTGGACATGCTAGTGTGTAGTGCTGTAGTTCTTAAACTCAATCCTCTCACTGCTGGGCTGAGAGAAGTAGTCCCGTAGTCAGAAACCAACATTGCTAAAAACTACAGGGGAGTTAACACTAGAAGTCGACCGACTGCTTGGTTTTGCCAACTGCTGGAACTATCGTTTATCGGCAAAAATAAATAAATAATCCACATCGATAATTTTTCCAGGTTGCATCTGTTGCAGGAGCGGCTGAAGAGAAGGGTCTGCTACAGTATCGTTATACTGGACAAGAGCGGCCTCTAGAGGAGAAATAAAAACTATCACTGACCAATTTTGTTGTGTTGTGTTTTTTTTTTCTTTTTTTTTATTGATTTTGGATGTCTCCATTTTTATTTGCCATTTGGAGTGTTAGTTTTTTGTTCAGTTTGGATGTATATCTCTTCTATTTATTTTAATATTTATGAATAATTAAAATATTTTAACATTTATATATTTGTTTTACTTTCAGTGTCATGTTTTCACTTGGTATCGGTCCTATTATTACATAGACCTTTACAGCACCTTATGCAAGGGCAACTTTGTCTAACCAACGTGTGTAAGTCTGAGCATTCTGACCATGTCTGTAGTCGATGTTTTTTGAGACCATTACTGGTGTGATGTTTGCTCTCTACACAATCCCACATGGCCTGACTAAAGCTAACCAACGATGCGTCATGTGGGCCGACAGAGAAACCACACGATAATGCGTCGGTCTTTTAATTGTCTTAGTTCTCTGCCCTGATGGAGGACAACTAGACCGAACGGTTGGCGTTGTTTTGACATGTCCGCATTCAATAGTAGTGTAAGGGCTAAAATGTGATATCTATCCATAACTTGAAAACCAAACTATTAGTGTTGAACACTTCATAATATTGTGATTGGTTATGCGAGGCTGCATCAAAAAAAAAAAAAGAGAGAAAATAGTGCAAAATTTTAAGTTAATAGCAAATGATCTGATGTACATTGGATAAAATAGCCAGTGAGAGTTGGGTGTAACTCATGTGTAACTGATGAAATAAATCCAGTTGTTGCTGGTGAACTCAAACCTTCAGACCCTACTGTAATAACGTTCAGAGTTCATGCTTCGTCACGGTCACCACAAACAATTTGTTTTTAATGCGTTATCGATGACTTTGCGTTTTTCTTACCTTGGGAACTTCGCCTTTGGGAACACTGGATGCTCTGTAAACACACAAGAACAAAAAATAAACACACAAAAGCCATGAATTGATTTCCTTTTTCAGGGCTTTCATTAGGTTACTCGGCTGAGATGTGGATGTGACGGGTATTGATCTACTTAATTGCAAACATTTTCACGAGCCGTATCTAAAAACTCCACGTTGTTGGAGTGCTAGTAATTGCTTCGAAAAAGATATCCACCGCAGCTAGAAACTGCTCTATCCGTCTGGCATGGTACGTTACAGAGCCCATAAATAAAAGCACAGCAAATAGAGGCATCCAAGCCCAAGCGTTTCTCATGCTCTACCGACAACAGCTGAGGATTTCCGAGTGGACCTGGTATATGCCAGGGTAGGCACGGAGTGCCAGGAGCGGATTCGGGATGACGTTACAAACCGGCTTTTAACACAGACCGCATTGCTACGGACATCCAATGCGCTGCAGTGTGATCGCTGGATAGATATTATTTTAAAAACCTCACAAAGGCCGAGTCAAAGTTGAGTAACTGGTAGAGATCTGCCATTTCCCCAAGTGTTGAGACAAAATACTCTGCAATACGACACAGACCAAAACCAAGTCAGATTTTAACTGTGGAAGCAGACTTCCACCGTTTACCTACAGATTCCCACCGCATGAATACAAGGAACTCTTTTATTGAGGCTTCGCTTATAAGAAACGCCGCTGTTTGAAGCTTTAATCTCTTTTTCCTAGCCGCGCACCGAACAGCAGGGTGGGGTTTTTTTTTTTCCTATTAAACAGCGCCACAGCTGTAGAGAGATCTGAATAAACAAGCTTTTGTCAAAACGCATTCGTCTCGCAACATACCATAATAGATGGACGCCCACGGACATTTTTCCCCCCGTTTTTATTACGTTAACCCTTTGTTTAGACACACTCATCCTTGAGCTGCCTCAATCACCATTTAATACAAATACATGAATATTAAACTCATAGATATTACACTGGAAGAGTAATGATTTTTTTTTTTTAGCATGGTTCCTCTCAAGGTTTCATCATGTCATCTCAGTTTTTCCTCAGCATTAGGGATGGAAATAAATATACACCTATAAATAAATAAAATAAAAAAAAACAACGCAGATTTCTTGTGTTTAAAGCATTGTACAAATCTAAGTGGAATGAATCTCACACTGATTCTTTAACTTTCTTCCTGGCAACAACAGTGCTCTCTTTTTCACCCCTCACACCACTCAGCAAAATTTTTTCACTGGGAAATGCAGGATACGTTCCTGCGTCACCCGCAGACTCTTCCATATTAGGAAAGGAAGACGAGGGGGTTTTTAACAGGGCTGGCACTCGGTTACTAACACCCCCCCCCCCTTAAGCCAAATTTCACCTCGTTATGAGGACAAGAGGAAAAAGCCACAATGAAAACTCCGAAGCAGTCTGATGGGAAAAGGAAGTCAGCCAAGCACCATACAAAGAGAGCGCCATGTGTCTAAAGAGGCCCAGCCTAAACAAAACGGAAGACGTGTAACAAAGATGACCGCCGAATGGGCCCGAATCTCAGGTGAGCGCCCCCTTTCACTCTTAGGAACTTCACTTCCCGCAGTCCCGGTCACGGTGGTCCTGAGAACATCTGCTCCGATCTGGGCTCCGCTGATTTCCAGACAGTGGGACAGCCTGTTTTGACGGCGTGCTCAAAAATGAGACGGCTCCGTGTGTACGAGTGTGCGTTAGCGTAACGGACAGCTGCTTGCTCACCAAAGACTACCCAACTGCAGCCTCACATGCTGTGTATCCAGGACCCCAACATCAAAGCAGCCTTTTGATGACTAGCCCATGGCTGGTCTGAATGATCTGGAAGGAAACATCTAACATTTCCTTCTGTATTATAGAACATAAAGGCAAAATGACTAATGGGTGTATTGCTTGAGCAATCAAATTATTCCTGTACATCCCTCAGCAGTGATTTATATATAATCTGGACATCTGATTTGAAGAACCCTGGTTTTTAATTGACGGATTTGTTTTCGCTTTCTCACTTGTTTGTATCCAGGTCGATAAAAGTAATTCCCAGATCACACCAAAAGATCTAAGAAACACCCAAAAAGGGAGCGATTTATTTTACGTCCCTGTACACTACACGGACTCACGTGAGAGCTATTCCAGTGAGGAACTCCCTCTCTGTAGTGCTTTTGCAGTGCAAGGTTTCAGCCCAGGTTTGATTTAGTCTGCAGCAAACACCGTTCGGAGCGACACACACGTGTGCCAGAGCACTGCTGTGATTCTCAGCGCTGTGAACACGCACCGTAAAGAGAAAAATCAGCACAAGATAAATCAGAGTCCACAAACGCGGAGACGTTTCCAGCAGGATTCTGCTTTCCCAGACAGACGCACATGTCGGGCCCTTCCAGTGTGCCTGCGGGTGTGAGAGAATCTGAGAGAGGGCTCACTGGAATGTAGGAGGGGCACTGACTTTTCCACATAGCCAGAGCCAAAAGCAACATGGCATGAGCCTGAGGGCCATCATCATCATCATCTCACACACCCATCACTCAGCACTGAGTGGCCAGTCAACCTCCCTCTCTCTCTCTGTCTCTCTCTGTCTCTCTCTCTCTCTCTCTCTCTCTCTTTCACAATCTTGACAATAGGGCGGTTGCTTTCTGTTGCGCCATAAGGGAGCGCAATTAATCATTTCTATATTTCTCACAGCTCAACCTTACAGGGTTACTCTGTCTGAACTTCTTTTTTTTTGTCCGATCTTCTCCTTCTTGCATTAATGAGGTTTCTTAGCTAGACCATAATCTGTGTTTGGCTCAGCCACTGTGTTAATACTCTAGAAGGAAAAGCTCGGATCAACTTTCCCTGCTTGTTTACATCCACACACAGGCACAAACTCTCAGGAGGGACACGCTGACTCTCTCGGTCAGAGTGTAGGGTAGCAGCTAAGCTCAGGTTGGCCACAGCAGCTCCGAAAGCTCCGTGCTAAAGACGGGTTACTCTGCACAGGGTTTATAGAAAAAGCAGACGAAAGTAATACAAACCAGAGGGAGATTGATGGGACGAGGCTCTGGTTTCTCCGGTAACAGATCTAGAGCCAGGCCTCTGGTCAAAATCACTGTACCGCCACAGTAGCTCAGAGTGCGGTCAGACTGTATACACACACACACGCTCTTACCCGGTCACTCCGGCTCGGTCCACCCTTTTTCTCTCAGCATGGTAAGCCAGAGACAGGCCACTAGAAGGCCAGGAGTGACATGACTGGAGTGATCACAGAAACCACCAATTGAGTACTGAGAAAGAAAGTGCTAAGAACACAAAGTTGGACACATGATAAGGTTGCATGGAATGGTTGATTCAGTTGCATGGATTCAGATTCTGATATAGGAGGAGGAGGGGGAGAGTCGATACTGTGAACACACGTGCCTTTGTCCGAGTGAAGAGGAATTGCCATTCCCATCAAAGTAGGCATGTCCTCTGTGTTTGTTGGTCCCAGTGATAGGTGTGATGGAGCCTGCCATTCTGAGTAAAGAAGGTGTGGCCTCAGAGTCTGCCATTCCGAGTAAAGAAGGTGTGGCCTCTCTGCCTGCCAGTCTGAGAAAAGGTGTGGCCTCTCTGCCTGCCAGTCTGAGAAGAGAAGCTGTGGCTACGAGCCTGCCAGTTTGAGTAAAGGTGGTGTGGCCTCCGAGCCTGCCAGTCTGAGCAAAGAAGGTGTGGCCTCCGAGCCTGCCAGTCTGAGTAAAGAAGGTGTGGCCTCCGTGCCTGCCAGTCTGAGTAAAGAAGGTGTGGCCTCCGAGCCTGCTAGTCTGAGTAAAGAAGGTGTGGCCTCCGAGCCTGCTAGTCTGAGTAAAGAAGGTGTGGCCTCCGAGCCTGCCAGTCTGAGTAAAGAAGGTGTGGCTTCCGTGCCTGCCAGTCTGAGTAAAGAAGGTGTGGTGGCCTCTCTCCTGGTTAGTCCCAGGAAAGGAGGTATGGCCCCAGCCTGTCAGTTTAGATAAAGGTAGTATGGCAAGTTTGTCCCAATGAACAAGGCATTTCCTCAGTGCCTGTCAGTACCGGTGAAAGAGGTGTGGCCCTGTGGTTGCCATGCTCAGAAAGGGAAGCCTGGCTTTGATGAGGTGTGGTGTCTGTGCTTGTTAGACCAAGCAAAGGAGGTATAATCTAGGACTATCAGTCTAACTGAAGGCCACTGTGCCCATTATTACCAGTGCCCGATACATCAAGCAGTGTATTCCTTATTATTATTATTATTATTATTATTTCACACATGCCTAGACAGGAGGAACATTTAACAGCAGTGGAACATGACAATTCACAGTTTACTGAATATCCAAATATCAGTTCAATAACTCCTTGATATCTGAATGCTACAACTAGGCAGAAGACCCATCCCTACTCTGTGACTACCGTCAGTCCCAGTGATTGCATCATACTACAGCTGTGAACTCCAAAACGTTTCATTTCTGATGGCTTTAAATCTTTTATACTGGGATATGTATCGTATCGTCTCGCACGGCGCCACGCATACACACTCCTATTTGACCTCAGAGCAGTGTAGTAATGTTTGCATTCTGGGCCATCTGATCCTACCGGCAGACCCTTGCATAATGTTTATGTAGCTTCCGCCATTTACGTTGATATCACAGCATGGTGATCAGTTCAATGCTGCAGAAATCAGATGACAAACACGCTGCCAGCGATGTCAGTCGGCTCGTTTCCTTCCACACACCCCCGCCTCTCTCGTACACACGGCCACAGACTAGCAGATGTTTCATAATGGCTCTCGCAGATCTCACGAGCTCGCCTCTAAACGTTAGGCTAAGGAGCAGTAAAGCTGGAGGAGATATTCAGGGACATCATGCAACAGCTTGGAGCTGTTACCTTTTATGTAGCCTATAAAGAAGTTTTTAAAGTTCCAGCTCTACTGTAAATTATATATATTTCCAGCCACGAAAATGTTGGAGAGCTCGCAGCTTGAAGTGGAAAAAAAAAAACATGCAGAAGGACTGAATCTTCCTGATGAAATTCACAAGACTGGATAACAGCTTGCATTCAGAGATAAATTACAGCGGCTTGCATAAGTTTTCGCCCCCGTTGAACTATTCCACATTTTGTGGAACGTGCTGGAAACTGAAACGCGCACAAAATATATATATGATTTAAGATGTATGCAATAATACTGAACTGGAGAAGAAAAAATAAATAAATAGTGATTTCATGAATAAAATGTATTCCTGCTGTAGTAAAATTGTTCTCGTGCATTCAGTTGCTATAAAAGGCACAATTTTTTTTAATCAAGTCTACCTGTGTGCAATGAAATAAATGCACCTGTTCCTGGAAGAACCCACAGGTTTTTGGGGTTTTTTTTTTTTTAGAGAACATATCAGAGCCATCAAAACAAGTCTTGGACAAAGTTCTCAAGTATTAATCAGGTTGTTTTTTTTAATCCAAGTGGAGAGCCATGAAATACGGAAAGAAAGAAAAAAAATTGGGGGGTTTCTGCCAAATGGAGTTGGAAAGTTACGTTTCATCACAGAAAATCTTTTTTTTTTTTTTTTTAATCAACATTTGCTGAACATCCAATGTGTCTTTTGGCAAACTCCAAATTCGCCACTCTTCCATGAAGCCCAGCTTTGTGGAACTCCTAGGCTTCCTGTCTGAGCTATCGATATCTCGAGCTCCCTCAGAGTTACAGTTGTAGCAGGGCAACAGTTGGCTCTTATTTTCAATTTGAACTTCAGTGACAGGAACTGGCCTGATCTCAAACGGACCTTACTCCGCCGAGTCCATGTGGTTTGCGTTATTGTGCACCGTACACAGCACTGAGATCGATCATGCGCAGACACAAACGAGGAAGTGGCTGAGTGAGAGAACGAGGAGACGTGAACACGTGTGTCTTCACTGATACAGATTCCTCCGAGCTCACTTCCAGAGAGACTTAAGGTAACATAACCAGGAGGTCACCAATGGCCTCCTCTCACCTAGATAAAGAAAGCAAGGAGACCATTATAACTCTTATCCAGTCAGAGTCGAAAGTTGGAACAGAAAATCGGAAAGGTTTTTTTTGTTTTTTTTGCTTCTTAAGTATTTTGGGCATGCTAGATCAAATTTGGAGTGTATCGAAAGTTGGGTCCCAACTCCCCAGACTGGTCTCTGAATGTGAGCTCGTAGATGATTTTGATCAAGAACTTCAGCCTACAACATACATCTTTGGATTGAGGGAGGAAACTCCCAAAGCACATGCAAACTCCATGTCCAGAATCCCATCGGACAAAGACAAGACGTCACAGGGAGAGTCTTCCGGTCACTCTTCTACTGTCTGGGTGCAATACAGCCAACTTGGTACCAAGTAACCCTACAGACTTTGTAAAGGATCAATGTCCACTGATTTTGCAGACGAATCAAAGTGCAGCAGTGTTCCATCAGGCTCCTCGAACAAGCCACACAGAGATTTGGGTGGACAAGAATGTCCATGCTGAACATTGTGTTCTGCATGGACACGAAGTACAAAAAGCAACCTTACGAGCAACAACTGATGATCCGGTTTTAAGTCGCACTCGTCCAGCTGCACTTCCTGACGTTGGTGGATGTAGCAAATGCCAAAGTGTTGGTTAAATAACAAAAGCACAAGAGGATCGTTTTGTTTTTTTTTGTTTTTGTTTAAGTCAGTATTTCTAAGCAGAGAGCACAGAACAGCTGATGTCATCGAATACAAAAAAATGCAGGTTCTTTTAGACACAAAAGCCTGTTGAAGGCCAGGGCTTTACCGTCCCATTCAATAACAATGTTTTGTACATCTACAGCTTCGCCTGTGTGTCGAGCTTTAGAACACAGTCAGATTTGGTTTGCAAAGAAGTAACACAAAGAAAGGACGGTAAATCATTAGAGCTTTTATGAGTCTTCGTTATCATACTCTTACTTTTTTTTTTTATTAAGAGAGTGTAAAAACAAGAACTAGACAACGCAATAACGAAAGCTGCCTGTTTAAATGAAAAAATAAAACTGAGGAAATTGAATACGATACATTTGGACATTTTGTGTTGTATAGTTTAACCACTTTAAATGGAGGTCGCTTACAATTTGTCTCCAGAAGCGATTTATGAAAAGCAGAAATCTCGCTATTTAGAGTTGGAGGGACTTTTAATGGCTTGAAATGATGATTTAGTGAGAAAGGGGATCTATGAAAAAGACTTGACCACATTCGCCTTATAGAGTATTCGAAAAGTCTCCAAGTTTCCAACTCTTTCTGACACATAATAATGCGTTTGTCCAGCCTGAAAGCAGACGTGCCATTTTCCCCACTGCGAAAGAAAAGAACTTGACTGGTTTTACCCAGCTGTACTGGCAGCACTCTTTCAGGCTCTTAGAAACGACAGATACTATTACTCACCCGCGTACAAATGTGTACAAAAGTTGCTTTCGCAGGCAAAGTGCAAACTTTTTTTTTTTTTCTTTCCCCCGGCCGGGTCGACTCTAAACTATCACGTTAATGATTTTTACTTCTGGCTTGAGGTACACACGTGAGGGCCGAGTTACTAAACAGCCTGACGGATGATTTACTTCATTTTGTCGACGAGAAGCGATGCATTTTTTTTTAAATTTTGAAACAACAGCGTGCCAAACGACGAAGGTTTCTTGGATACCAAACTGCTATCACCTCATAAACTTTGCTTATTAATACAAGACTTTAGCCTCCATGGTTACACGTCTTGGTGGCCTCACGGAACGGTTTTACCCAGTGCGGCTCACGTGTATAAGCCGCAGGCAGCGGAGCGCGAGAGGGCTCGTAAGCGGTTGCTGGGTTTTTTGGGGTTTTTTAAACGCCGATTTATGCAGAGTGAAAAACTAAAAATGGTTCCTGCCTACATTTGAAGTTTAAAAATACTAAATAGACAGGCATGACCTGATAAAAACGGCTTGCCTTGCCCGAGTTAGCTGTGCTGACCTTCCAGTGACTCCCAGAGCAGAGCATGAACACCAGTGCCAGAAAGACAACAAGAGATCTTCCGGCTCATTTACTAGACGCACGCAGTGTGGATAATCCAGCCCTAGGAGAAAGGCACACGAAGAAGAGCAGGAGCGCAGAGCGGGGCCAGAGGAAAGACCGAGTTCATGTACAGAGACGAACTCCAGCTCCAGAGCAATGTGGTCATGCTGGTTTTCCTCCATGTCGTAAAAAGGCCCAAAACGCTCATTTTGAACTGCTTTGTTCTTTTACACACGTCTCTTAAAACCTAAACATGCCAGGCTTCGGGTTCTTTACATGCAGCAAGGAGATGGTGCTGAATCTTCCAAAAAAAATCCATCCTGAACGACTTTTCTAATTGATATAATTGATATCTGCAAAAAACGAATTTTATGATTTATCTCTTAGTTAATCTTTCATCGAAAACGGCCGCTCACAGTGTCAACGTTAAAGAAAAGTAGCACACCTTCACCTTTGAACAAGTTGTACTGCATATTCTAGTATTCCCGCTAGCTCCATCATACAGACGTTTTCGCTTCGTCAGCATTTCTTGTTCCTCCGAGTTTGTAGCTTGAACGCAAAGAAGGTCGGAAATTGTAGACATGGTTGCGACTTCCCAGTTAAAAACGGACGGAGCGGTAATACTTGCTTCACGTCTACCTAGTGAGGGAGAGAGCGATGCGGTGGCGCTTTAGTGCGGTAACCTATCCAGCTCTCACCTCCTAATCTCAAACTGTTCGGCTCCGAAAGGTTGACTTCCATGCCAATAATGGCATCGACGCTCATCGCGCTCACGTTATAGATCTCGTCCTAGTCAATCGGAGTTTCCACTCTAGCTCAAATAGCCGCGTTTGCACGGCATCTCCGCTGGATTTCTCATTAGTATGACGTTCGAGCGTTTACATCAATTTATCCCTTTAATGTTTAAGACTTCTCGTATTAGGCACCGTTGTAACGGCGTTAACGATAACCAGTCCCCAGCAGGATTTCGCCCTTTTTTTGCATTTTTGGCGGCAACAATCAAAACTCACATCACACACATTTTAATACAATAAAACGTATGTAATATGTTCCCGGGTGGACTTTTCCTTTAACGTCACCTTCTCCTTTACTTCAGATACCTTCACTAACTTTTCACTAATGTGAAACATTCACAAAGCCAAAAATCCGGCAGAGAGAATAGAAGAATTTCACGTGCACCTTAAAAAAAATATATATAGTCTACAAGATGAGAACCTTCACGCACGTGCGTTTCGGCCGTGATCGGCAGCTTCAGGCTTCACGCTCTGCTCGGCGATCCGTCACGTACACAGCAGGCTGTTTGTTGCTGACAAAATCGGCGCGGAAATCCAGCGACCTGAACACATGAGCACGAATCTGAAGGAGGGTCGCACACCGAAAGCAGAACCTAACACCACAACACCAAACCTCAAGCAACGTCGGGAACGTCGCGTCGGGAACAAATCTAAGAAATTTTGCGCGCTTGTGGTCTGAACGAGTGGAAGAACGCGTTTGCAATCCTGCCGCGTTGCTGAATTGACAAAAGCAGGTACGGATTTTGGTTTCGGACGTGGGAAACGGGACGCCGGCCGAGACAGACGGGAGTCTGTTACGCTCGTTTCACGCTAGAGAGAGAGAGAGACAACGCGTTAATATTATTTCAACACGGCACAATCTTAAACGCTAAGGTCTGAGAAATGAAAAGGAAGTAGAAATTCGAGGGGGTTTTTGCTGGGTTTGGATTAGACCCCGTCACTCGAACTGCACACACTTGAGAGCAGTTTGTCCGAATGAAATAATAATAATAATAATAATAACGCGGTTGATTTTACTGTGCATACTGTATATTCTGGAGATTACGGGCATCTGTGCCATGCAGCAGTTTTACGCTGCATTAGATGAAATGCCTCTTTAAACCTTTCCTTCCAGAAATCCCCCCTCACCCACTCCCACTAAATAAAGATTTACAGCGCTTGACTCAACAAGGTCTCTGTACTGGATGACAGATTTGTATCTCTTGCCTTTCGAAGCACTCGTGCATGCAAAGCAAATAGAAGCGTGATTTATACTTGATTTTAGATTATTCATATGGTACGGCACATTGCAAACTCCGATGCAGATGCTCCGCGAATTGGCTATAAAAAGGCTTTCCCACGTCGCGGTCGTGCGTCTCGACACACGCGAGCGTGCGAAAGCCGGTCGGTAGTCAGACGGTTTATTAAGGACTTATGAATAATTGTGTCGACGGCCCCTGAGCAGCAGTGTTCTGGATGATTTCTAAAGCTTTGCTAACGCCGTTGAAATAGCTCTCGGGGACCTCTGAGCAAACTCTACGCGCTTCTAAATGTAATGTTATTTTAATAATAAACCTGCGATGTGTTGGAAGGGCGAACTGATACTTGGTTGATATGTCGATAGCGCGGTCGGGACTGATGCTTTTCGCAGATTGCTCGACAGCTATGAAAACGCATTAAGAACTTTAATGAGACATTCCAGAATTATTGCGGCGCATTCCTCTTCGTCTCCATTTCCTTCCCAAAAGCCCATAACTCCGGAATACGAGCCTCTGCGTTTTTCTGACCCCACTTGGCTTCTGTATCAGTGCCAAGGTTGGAATTTTTTTTTTCGTTTTTATTTAATCTAATCTACTGCTGCACATGAACTGATGCCTTTAGTTCAGACTTTTACTCCTCACGCGTACAGTGTGAGGTCACGATAACGGAATTATGGTACACCAGTGAAACCAGTCACAATTCTTCAGACCTGATTTGGTACCATGGCCTCCTTCATTAAATCAAAGACATTATACCATGTAGGCTCCGTGAGAAAAATGTCAATTATATTACATTTGTCCGTTGGTACATTTTGGTCTATTTAGCTAACAGCAAATAATTACTCTTTACAACCGAGATGAGCAGAAAAGCATCTCGGAACATGTTGGACCTTGAGGCTACAACAGCAGAAAACCACATTAGGGTCCATTCCTGACTGACAATAACGGGAACCTGAGGCTACAGCAGACACAGGTTCACTGAAACTGGACAGAGGAAGCTAGGAAACAGCATGCCGGGTCCTCGAGTGGTTACCATAGTCTTTGTGTCAACTCGGATCAGTTTGGCTTCTGGTCATTAACAAGGTGTGTCCACCTGCGGAACAGGATGTTTCTCGTTTTCCCTTCCATTGTGCGTAACCTCTAGAGACTATCGTGCGTGAAAATCCAGTGAGATCGTCAGTATTGCAGATAAACTCGATGGTATCATGATCCCCCCCCCATTCTGAAAATCATCTGCATGATTCTTTCATTTTTTTGCTCTGCACTGCTGCCACATGACTGGCTGATTAGATAATGAGCTAACGATCTGTGGTGCAAATCAGGTGGAAAACATGTCAGAACTGCTCACGGCACATGAAATTCTAATACTAACTCCAGCGTGGTGCTGGTGGCGAAGCAAACAGCTTTGATGGGCACTTCTAAGAGCGTAAGAGCAGGCTGAAACGAGAAAGAGAGAGAGAGAGCGCTCGAATCCAAACATCATGATTGTATTACATCCTGCATGCCCGGGGAAGAGGCCCTCTGAGGGAACGGCACGGGACGGAGACCTCTCTGTTAACTAAACAACTCTTTCCACCGCCTGCTGCACAGCCATCATATTCCCACAATTACTGATCTTATCTTCGTTACGGAGAATAGTCCTGACACTGACTGACGTGCGAGACCTGAAATAAAGACAGGGTCTGATTCGGGCTGAGGTGATGCGGCGAAAATGTCAGATCACGATAAATCGCACCGATTTCAACGACTAACTGCTGCAAAAATATATTCTATCGAAAGGTAGAAGAATTTTTATTTTTTTTTAAATCCAATCAGCTGCTTGTACTGTAGTAAGAAAAGTACTTTCATTAGTAATCGACCGATTTTAGGCTATAAAGGACGTCTAAAATGACAGAACCCTCCACCGTGCATGAACGGTCAGATCAGGCATTACTGGTGAAGGTGAGTGGAAAAGGCACGCATAATACATCTATCCATCTATATATATATGATTATATATACATATATATATATATTCATATATATTTCTCCTATGATGCTGGACTTTTTAAAAATGACACCATATAATGCTTGTTCTTCAAGAGCAGTGTATTCGCGATGGATTCCCACCAGGAAAATCCGGATTATGTACTCATTGATTTGTTTACGTGTGGATTTTAGATGTAGATCCACAAAGTTTTCTTTTTTAAAACCCATCTTTACAAAGGGTGCCAATATTTTTTATTTAAATGTTCCTGTCTATATTGGTACTTGTACGTGCTTGTACCTCTGCAGGGTGAGGCTCAAGTTGCCTGCACAGGCTTTGATCTTGTTCTGAGCCTCCAGGTGAGTCATGGTGTCCGTCGCGATGCCGTCAATGGACAGCACCACGTCTCCTACGCTGATCTTCGCTTTAGCAGCTTTTCCTCCATCTGTCAACTGTGCAAAAAACACCACACACACACACACACACACACACACGGATGAGAGATGAACACCGACATCACTGCATTATTCCCTACTGCTCGCTGAAAGGTCACGTAGGCTTGTTCATGCCTCCTGGCTGCAGAATGAATCAGACGAGTCATCTGTCTAAGCTGTACAAGCGCACAGCTTTCAAAAGGCCGCACTGTGATGGTGGGTCGTTTTGTTTTTACTTCCATCAGTCATCGGTTAGCTTAAAAATAGCTCCGGATAACGCCGCAGGAGTCGTTTCCATTTGGACGCCACAATAGTGGTCTCTGTGAGGTACGAGGGGGGAAAAAAAAAAACAAAAAAAAAACACACACATATATAAAGGAAAGTTAATAATTATACGGTAGGACGCAAAAACACCTTCAACTCATGACTGAAACTTTACTGTGATGGAAACAACCCCACACACAACCCCAAACACTAACGTCCACCTACAGCGCTGGGAGATGCTCAGATGTGCACGCCGAGATGAAATACTACTCTAAGGAATTCCAGCTGGAATTTATTAGGGTGTAAATTTTGCTGCGCATCTCATCGCTCAGAGCTTTAGCATGCTACAGAGCCGGTTGCTTTATCAGGTTAGACCCAACACCCAATTATACTCCAGCGGATGATCTCCTCGATCCTTGTTAGCTTTGGACCACTCACTGTTATCAAGCTATTGCTACGATGAGAGCTTCCACTATTCGGGACCTGTTGCGGGGATGGTCCCAATGCATCCAAAAAGTTCACTGTTAATGGTTTAAATAAAAAAAATTAAAAAATGTAAAAAATAAATAAATAAAATATCAATGCTTATTTAGCAAGTTATTCGTTTACAGCGTGAATGCATGCGCCAGCATTTGGAATTGTACAACGTAAGCCAATCTTAGAGGCAAAGGCCAAGCCCATTGGTAACACAAGGAAAATAAGGAATTAATCAATAATCTCGTTTGGTAGACCATTGTTTATTTGACTTATGTGCTAACCACTAAAAGTACAGGCTACACAGTGTAGCTCTGATCTGCTGGCGGAATAGAGAGGGCTTTTGAGACTTGTCTGAACAGCGGCATTGTTGGAAGTAATTACTTCAAAGAATGGCACTTTAGTTATTTGTATACTCTGGATCCTGGCCAAAGAGAGGGAAGAAAAAAGAAAAAAAAAGAAAAAAAAAAGGTGGAGTAAAGCATTTTCCAGAAGGATGTCTTCCTTATAGTCCATTAACTTAATCCAGTGGGTCAAAAAAAAGCATAAAAACACACCTGTATCTTGGGAGTCGATGCCAAGAAATGGGCTTAAAGAGAGAGAGAGAGAGAGAGAGAGAGAGAGAGAAAAAAAAGTGTTCTTTCCTTTCATGCGGTGAACAAAATCTGCGCATTTGGTAACGTCAAGACTTAAAAGTTCTAGGAATAAAAACAAACAATGCGACTGTAGGGAGATGTCCATCTCCTGTCCATACGGCGTGCTCGCAGACCCCGAATCATCCTTCTATAATGAACGGCCTGACTGCGTCGCTCTGGGTTTTGATCAGTACATACTTCCCACTCATCCTAGGACGCTAGACTGGATCCTGTAGATGCGTCTCGACAGGAAGAGCTCTGCTTAAACCATGACGCCAGGTCGCCCCGGGTGTTCCCTTCAGGCATTACGCAAGCATCAGTAACAGCTTGTAAATCGATCGTGGTTCCTGTTCATTCATCGCCTGTATACTATAGCGACAGTCCTTTACACGTGCTCACGTTCGGGCTTGTAGCTATAAAACAAGCACGGATACACACACACGAAGCAGGCTGGCCGGAAAGATTGGTTTTGGTTCACTTCAACCGAACAACCAAGAGCATGAAAGTTCTTGACGACGGTTAAACAGTTCTAATATATTATCGTCAAAAATGTCAGGTGTTTTTTTAACAATAAATAAATAAAATCACTTAATCCAACTGCAAAAACAACACCAGACTGTACGACGATGTCGTGACATATTTTTATTTACTTATTTATTTTTAAACAGTTCATTGAAGGCACATGGTACACATTAAGGTGGATTAAAATGGACGTGGCAACGTTAATGGGGTTGGAAACGTTTGACGGCTAAGCAACAGAATACAGTAGAGTTAAATGGAATAAAGGAAGGACTAAAGGATAAGCGCCATTACAGTGACCTCTTTTCAACTACGCGGGGGGAGAAAAAAAGTAAGTTGACAGGAGAGAGAGTTATTGTTCCAGGACTTCTGCAAAAGAGCTTCCACTTTTCGTTTCATTATCATGTGGACTGTAAGGACAATTACTTTTAGTCAGCAAAGAGAAACACAATGCGGTTATCAAGCTGAACTGACCGAGTGACGTGACGGTGGTCTGCCTTGTGCACTTAATTGGGCACTAAAAAGAGAGCAGGAGGCGGAGCTGAAACTGCTGATAAACGTCAACAACCTGAGCCTTAGTGGTGAGAGCGGACAGCTTTATTAATAGCACGTGGTTATCAGGGTTCGTCCTCTTGCCAGGAATGTATTGCGGTTTGCTGTGCAAGGTGTGGGTCAGTGAGCGGGTCAATAGGAGAAGGGTGAAGTTCAGGGGAAGGCACTCGGCAGGAAGAGCGAGTGAAACATGCCTCGTCTGTTCATTTCCGACGTTTCTCCCCAGATGCCTGCAAGTCAGAGTCGGAGGCTTTCAAGAAGCTCCCGGTTCTTGTGCACCGTTTTTCAAGCCATGTGACGGAGCGGTTGCTCACTAGACTTTTGCTCAGAAGCCATGAGTCACGGGTTTAACTAAGACAACATGACTACAAGGGTGGAGCAGGTGCGAAAAGCCCCCAGAGCCCATACGGCAAAAAAGGTCTATTCACAAGGTCAGGGGAAATAGTTGAACCCTCCTACAGATGGAAAAAACACATGCGCACACACACACACGCGCGCGCACGGCCAGTCACGATTCCCATGAGTCGTGTTTTTATACATGCTATAAACCTCAGCCTTGCCTCGCATAATATAAACCTTCATGTGTAGATAATTAAACAGCATGTCTTCACTTACATACCTATTACATCATCTCAAAACCCCTTCGATTAGCCGTTTAATTAGACGTCACAAGATATACTTCAAGCAAGCGCTCATACGAGTCATATTAAACGTTCATCCAATTCCAAGCGACTCAATTTTCTATTTTAGGATCTGTAATTGTGCGTCTCCTACAGCTTCTTTCAGCGTGTAAATGTTTTAACGGCACTGGGTTTCACCTAAAATGAAAGCAAGGAGACAAACGTTCTTTGTTTGAGTTGTGGTACAAAAGCGACCAAACACTTCTCGTTCTCACGTGTGACTGGAGGCTGGAAATGGCCGAACGGAGGAGATACTTCACTCCCCCCACACACACACACTCCCCCCACTCCATAGACATTGACCGCAGTGAATAAACCATGTCGGTGGAGAGGCGTGCCCTGGCGTGTTACTTTTGTGCGGCGTAGTAAACGTTAATGGACGGTTGTTCCACTCGCAGTGCACCCCAGTTTCTCTCCTTTTATAGTTGTCTGAGAATGTTTCGTGACACATCCCTCCCACACCTCTAATCACGAAAACCAGGCTGTATCACGCGCCACTTCTCAGCACGCTGTAACGAATCCTTATCGTCCGTCAGGACACACAGGACCGAAACAAACTGAGCTTATCCATGTCACGGATCAGAACTTGTCCTCTTAAGACGTAGGACTCAGCGTTTTTGTTTTTAAGATACACCAAGATTAAATATAAATATAGTTACTTTGTAGGGACTGTGGGGGAAAAACTTTATAATTCTTCTACACTCCCTTTAGAACCCACCACGTAAGACCTGACCCAAATAAAACTCGCATTCATTCTCCACAAATTAAGGCAACTCCCCCCTCCCTCCCAAAAAAAAACCTAATAAAACAAAAACAAAAAAATCACTCAAAATTCTCAGCCCCTGTAGTGATATCTTTTGTACGCTTTTCTGGCCATGAGTTTCAGAATCTTGAACGCTTCAACTGCATTGGCCATTCCATCCTTTTGAATACCGACGCCGAAACGTTTTATGTTGAGTAAATAGAGACAGGCGCTAATGTTTGGTGATGGGTTACAGGAAAAGGTCTGTGGTTGATCACCTGCAAGTGTCCGTTCGCTTGAAGAACAGGAGTTTGTGTGTTCGAATCCCAACAATGCCTCAGTGTCTCATCCATAGCCAGGAGCCAAGAAAGCAATCTGGGTGGGAGGGATGGCATTACGCTCTCTAGCCAATTGTGGGTATCGATGAGCTCATGTATGTGGACGAGGGCGAATAACGCTTTCCTCGGGGTCTTTTTCTCTCACCTGTGACACAGCAAAAGGTCCATTCCTGCAAAAGTAAATGGTTCTTGGCCACGTTTGATTAAAAAAAATAATAAATAAATAAATAAAAAGTACCAAATCGTGCTTAGCTTTGTAGGTCTAATTGGTCACTTCCCGCAGTCGGGTCAAATCAGAGCTAAATCGTGTCCTGACTGCAATCAAACCAAATTAGTGTTGGTTTGGACGTGGCCCAAGACCACCTCTTACAAGCACACAAGCAGTCGCAGACCAGCTGTGTTGGTCCATACTCAAAGGCTCGGGTCAGAAATACTAAAGCGGACGCCTGTGCATGTGCAACCACCCTCAAAAACAAACAAACAAAATATGGTATCCGGAGACATAACTGACAGCTCGCTGATAAACATGCTCCACATTACACACAGCCGAAGTGGGTCGAATGTACAGTTTCAAATGAAACCGAACACATTCCAGTTGCTTACAGGTATGGCAAACTTCCTGTACGAATCAGCGGTCACTTGTACAGCCGCTATCTACCATGTGCACGCAGACGTCGGATCTCCCAGAGAGCACCTGTACATCCAGAAAATGGGAAGTTAACTGGCTGCATAATAAAACCTCTGTGATGTTTAAAATCCCTTGACCTTTCTTTTGTAGTGTGATTGATTATTGCCTGCTTCTCTGAAGTATTGGTGAATGTCCAAGCTTTGACAAGTTAACCGCAATTTCTGTTTAATCTGGCGACCTGAATTAGAAAAAAAAAAAAAATACAGAAACGACAAGACATCTGGCTCAGAGCTTCCCTTTTCTAAAAACCACAAGTCGGACAATAACCTCAAAACGGCTGAAACATGGTAACTTAATTGTGTCACACAATTTAGCTTGGAGGTCTTAAAAGTATTTAGCAGCGGAATAGGAATGCACTCGACTGCGAAAGCGGAATAGACGCCACTGGGGTTTTCCCCATGAGGCCCTATACGTGACGCGTGGGTCACGACTGCGCTTCTCGGTCAGCAGCTGATTTCTGGAACGGGGTTTTTATTGTGTCTAGGCACAGAAGACGATCGTGAAAGTGCTCTGGCGTGTGCGTTAAAGAGGCTCGCGGGCTCCTTGGACGGAGCGAAGAGAGCGTCTGAAGCCAGTTGTCCCCCTGAGAGAGACGTTGTGTCATCCTGGACTGAGCGCATGTTTGAATGCTGAAGCACGCAGGGTGGTGCTGATATACTCATCATCGAACCTTCTCTCAGAAGAAAAAAAACATTACATCACCTCGGGGAGTCTGCCCGATGACGTCAGACTTTTTTTTTTTTTTTTTAAATAAACGCCCGTCGTACAAAAATACGTGCCGGGAAGAAAACCTGAATTCATCTTATTTCCAGCTCTAGTCTCTTTTTCACAAATCACAAATTTGGCCTGTCCCATTTGGACAAGCAAAAACGAAAAAAAACCACAACGTTTTAGGTCACATGAACCAGCTGTGATCCAGCTGCATCAACTCCATCCACGATGTAATAACCGCAGCACGGCGAGTGTTGCTTTTGTGAGCAGAAACACCTTAGTAAGAAGAGAATTTACTTACAGCCCAATCACATTTCTCCACGCTGGTCCTTTTGGCATTTCTCCTACGCCCCTTGCCGCCTGTGATCATTTCAGTCCGGCTGGCGAAGCGCTCACACACACACACAAACATAGGCCCGGAGAAACTTTAAAGAAAAGAAACTTTTAAGTCCGCTTCCATGGCAACACAAACAAAACAGAGCATTCCACGGTCTGAAGAAAGCCAGCTCTGAAAGCACGCCGGGTAGAGGCAAACCAGTCACTGCCCTCAGAGGCGCTGAGGTCAAACTACCACCTGATCGCCATGTGGTACTGTGAAGAAGCAAAACCACTAAACACTACTGCAACTGATTGGGTGTACATACATAGGATGCTGTAATCAAAATCGTGTGTGTGGGAGAGAGAGAGAGAATCATTCAATGTGCTACTTCGCAACAGATGTCAATTACCCTACCGTCAGATACGCTTGTGGAAATTGGCCATTTTCCGTTGTCAACAGGATGTATGCACCCTCGGTTAATGAGCGAGACTGGAATGTGAATACCTATTGAGAGAAGGACATTTCTAAAACTCCTTCCAGGAAGGCAAGAGAGGGGGGAAAAAAAAACATCTTCCCCTCTTTATTCTCTCATAACTTTTCTAATTAGTGTTTTTACAGGGATAGGTAGACGGCTTGGTAAAGATTGATAGTAGTTAAATCACCTGGACTTTCGTGTGTTTTGATACACTAGTAGTGACGCAGACAAACCAGAAAATACAGAACGGTGATTAAATGAGTAAGGAACATTTACAGTTATCCCCTGGGACAGGCTGCAAGAGCTCCCCATAACCCTGTGTAGGATAAGCAGCGCAGGACATGGACGGATGGATGGACAATTAATATTTTGACTCTTTAAACGTTGTGAAAGCTAATGAGTTCCTCTCATCACTTACATTATAGCAACAACGATCACTGTTTGTAACCAGAAACACTTTGTGGTGTGTGTGTGTGGGGGGGGGAACCTACTGAACGCCACTGGAGACTCCTTCCAAAAAACGTTAAAGAACAACACAATTTATTTTTAGATCACGTGCAGTGTCCATGTTACTATAGAAATGAGAACGCATTAAACGACCACGTTACTGGTTTGACCGTCAGAGCTGCCGTTATAGAAAATGAACAGACATCCTCCGAGCAACCAGAGCTGAGAATTCGAAAGCACTTATCATTTATCAATTTTTACAGCAGTGATGTAAGGACGTGCGACACCATTCGGAGCTCGCTCGAAACATCTGTTCTTGACTAGCTCGACAAACGAACTCCAGAGGTCTTCAACATGCGCCGAATTTCTGTTGACATCCAGCCATTCTGATCCGCCATCTTGGTCTTTTTACGCGATGCTGTTTGTCAAACAAACCCAAAATAGTCAACGTGGTAAATGGAGTACGTCAAGAAAGAATAGAGAAGCACTGAGGAGTGATGGATAGGCTTTTACTTGGCACCCTCGCCTCACTGTGGATTAAAACCAGATGAACACGGTGCTGAAATGTTTAGTTGTGAATTCAAGGACCTGCGTTGGAGTTCAGGGTAGTTGAACTTTTTGTAGGCAGGCTAAGCCGAAATAAAAAGGGAGCACCGCGCTACCCCGAGCTGCCGTTTTATTACCTGCACCTGCCTTGTACCATTTTATCGCCAACCATATAGGTGCATTTTGTTGCTGACTGGAGCCCAACCCTCTTTCAGGCCGCAGAACAACAGATAGCCTTGGTACACTTTTCTGGCCACAAGCTTCAGAATCTTGCAGGCTGTTCTCGGCATTTCCATGGATGCACACTCCTGAGTGGCGCTAAACTTTTTCAGAGCAAGATACTGTTATGATGTTCACGACTTTGAAAGTGCACAGAGATTTAGATGGTGCCGAGTAAACGAGACGTTTGTCGACGGGCTACGGGAAAAGATAGCTGTTGGTCGTCTGCCTTGTCGGTAAAATTGCCAAAACAGGTGGTCCTTGTGATGGCTGACCAAAACGTTTTCCTTGGAAAAGAAACTGGAATTCCCTTCAGAGTGCAAAAACAGAAGAAGATATGAGCATGCAAGGGCTGTATTGTACAGCCTAGTGGCTCCAGTCTCCAGGATGGTGCTCCGAACTCCCACTTCTAGAGTCCATTAATGGCCGTCTGTAATAACATACTCACACACACACACACACACCCTTTAAATCAGGCATCTAATCAACACAGACATTTTTACTGTCAATCCAGCTGCCCTGCCAATCGTAATAAATCACCACTTTGTGCTTACGGCTCTCAGAAGTGCACACGGCCCGAGTCTTATCGGCAGAACAGCATTGATCACGGCTAGTGAAGAAATGCAGGTATGAATCTTTCTGCACCTCTAGAATAAACAGACCGCATGAACAGAGTTCTCCTCAGAGAAAGCACATCTGAGAGCTATTTGAGCGATCCTCTCATGGTCTATTCATTACCAGCAGCTCTGTTTGGGACAGCTATAAGCGTTCTCCCTGAACTTCAGCTGGATACAGGCCTTGATAATCAGCATCGGTATTTTATTTTTTTGGTATTTGTTCAACTTGAATGAGCGCGATTATTTTATTTGCCAGTCGTCGCAGATCGTACGCCAACGGAACATCAAACAAAAGTCTTTCAAGGAAGCCTTCTCCCCAGCTTTAACATTTTTTTAAAAAAACACTCTTCAATTTGGATGCGACTGAAATAATTTTCCCTTAACAGCTTTGCGGGAAGTCGAACCTTCCAATTTTGTCTTGAAATACATCTTTCATGTTCGCCACAGGACTACAGTTAAATGGATGCAGTCGGTGCCATTAGAGTGAGTAGAAAGTGCTTAATATGCCCATGTCCTTGGGAGAAAAAACTATTAAATTAAAATTCACCTCATTTCTATTAATAAATTTGACGGGGCATATTGTAGACATTTATAGTTGCATTAGTCTCTTAAATAGTTCTTCAGACCGTAGGCGCTGCCTTACAATCCAGCTGTGATTTCATTAGCCTGAGCTGCCCGCAGAGTTGGAAATAGCTGGTGCGGTTTCTCCGCACGTCGGTCTAATCATCAAGTATTTCGCCCTCAAAAAGGCAAAAAGTCTCAAAAACATCTGTGCACTTTAACGCCAATGCCACAGCGCCCTTTGGCGATGTGCTGCGAGACGTGCAGGGTATTCTACGCTTTGGACTGCTGAGGATCGGATGCGCTTCCTGTGCCGACCTCATGACCCCCAACCCCACAAAACACGTAAACACCATAATACATGATACGGCTGTATCAAAAGCAGGTCCGTTCAAAGAAGCCCCCAGGGTTAACGTGCGTCTACGACATTATACGGGGTGGGGTGGGGAGGTGAGGAATGGCAGGGAGGAGTGGAGGGGGTAAACTGAGGGTTTTATATTGAACCCGGGGTCTGTGATTCCCCTTCTCAGCCATATGTAAAGAATAAACCACTTAGTGGTGTACTATATAGGAAATTAATCAACAGTTGTGTGGTGTGAAGCAGCCTGATGGAACGCAGAGTTAACCGCCCCACCGAGTTTTCATTCCTCTTATGCTCAACAATTTACCAACGATTACAATGTACTTATTAAAGAACCTACATATCGTACTTTTTAGCCGTTTATAGTTACATTTATGTGTTTATAGTACATTTATTCGTTATAGTGGGGTTTTCTTTCTCTTTTGAGTTAATAAAATGAGAAAAAAAAAAACACACAAAACCCTTCGCCTGTTGACAATGCCGACACTGGAGACTCCTCCCTCCTCCCAAACTGGTCTGTGTGATGCGTCTTGCAGCCGGTACTACCGTCAGAGAAACTTAACCGACACCTTCTTGCCAAACAGATTCGAGAATTCAACAGCGCTGTGGTATAAAAACAATACTTGGGTGGAATTGTTCAGTTTTGCCAAGTTGGAAATCCAAGACTCATATGACCCAGAAACCACTGGAGACTATCCATCACACCAAGACCTTCCTGTTCTTTCATATTAACCAAGTTGCGTAATGTGGTATTATTGTTCTGAATGGATTTGTTCCATGCAATCACCCCCGGACACCCTGTGTGTGTACGCTCCATCATGTGGATGCAGTATAAAAGCATTTCAGCAGTACGAGAGACCAGAATAAGAGGTGAGTGGTGCGGCAGAGATACAGGGTTGAGCTAAAATTAGCGCATTTATACTCAGCGTGGGTTTCAAATATCCAGCTGAGACAAAGCTAGAGAAATAAAGAAGCTATAAGAAGGGGGAGTGGGTCTATGACCTACAGCTTATCAACCACAAAAGCCCTTGCTGAGCCTGAATTCAGAGAAACACTATCCAACACCCGTTTACAATTTTTTTTTGTTGTTGGGTTTTTTTTTTTTTTGTTTTTTTTTTTATCTACACCTATAATTAACGATCCTTGTGATGGAACGGAGCAGGGCTGGGAGAGATAGCACTATCGAGTGTTCCTGAAAGGCAGTGGTCGTGATTAACGGGATGGAGGGAGACGGCGCAAGACACCCGTTTCCTTCCTCTCCTAATCACCACCAACGCACAGCTGTCGAGCATGAACCGAGCACAACATAATCTGATTCGGCAGGCTGGTTAGCAACGGCGTGGAACAGCCCTGGACAAAAAGGACAAAGCCCTGACCAGCTGCAGACTGCCGAAAGACATGCTAGAATATTCACGTATATTAAAATATCACGCCATACCAAAACCTCCTGTCTGTAAAGATAAAAAAGAAAGCAATATTTTGAACGCGAATTGTATTTGTAGCTTGGACTATAAGTGGTACTATGAGGGGTGAAAAATTAATCATAATCCTGGCACAACAAAAACAAAACGAATCATAATCCCGGTCCAGTTGACTACGTCGGCAAATACACAGTTTGCTAATTATCGTTAATCGTCCTGGATAATCAGCCTTCGAAACCGCTTTGCTGTGATCGTTCTAATCTATTCTAAAATCGGTCTGTCCCACCACAAGGAATACATATTTATGAGCAAAGCTCTGGAGTTAAACTCCACAGTATGCTGTCGAATTAACATACTCTCAAAAAGACTCGTCGGGGAAAGAGCAGCAGGCATCCTGTAGCTGTGCAAAAGCAGCGTCATGCTACGGGAGCCTTGAAGTACGCAGGGCACGCAAGAATAGTACATTTGAACATTCCTCGGCTGACAAAGAGCGGGTTAAAATAGAGCGCTGCTGTCGACAGAGAGATTTAAAAAATCGGTTCTAATAGATCTCGATGGAACTTAAATGAATATGGAAATATTTACGCCGAGGCAATGACCACTGAAGTATGAGCACGTTTGCATAAGGATCTATTCTTGTCAGGGTTATGGGCTGTTTATCTTCAGCGGTCTCGGTATCCAAGCTTTATAATCCTGCATACCAAACCTGACACCAATAGTCAGCTTCAGAGCACATTAATAAATAAAAATCAGTCATATGTCATTTTTTTTCTTTAAGAAGCCTAAATAAGGAGGTATAATAATTCCAAAAGATGGAATTCTTTCCTCGTCCATCCTTCCACGTTCATCTGCCAATCTTCCCAATAACGTGAACTCTGGCGACCGAGAAACATCATTTCCAGACTTCCGTTCTAGTCATAGCACCTGGCTGTCTTTTTTCCCCTCATAAAGCTGTCAGGAAGTCTGAGTCTCGGCTCTCGTCCTCTCCCTTGTCGGGACACGTCGACTGCGGCCTCTCCATCCGAGACGTCCAGCAACCTGCCGCCATCAGTTACTTTATAAACTAAACAGCGCGTTCGGGATCCAGACCTGGCTTCCAGAGCTGGGGAACAAAGAGAGCACTGTGGTGCCTGAGCTCGTGGAAGCAGCAGTGTTTTACTGTAGCTCCAAGAGCAACAGAGGCAGCTGACTCGGTCCGAGAGGTCTCGGACTGCGAGGATTCTAGTCGGGATGGGGGATAAGCAGCAGTGGAAGTGGCGTTGAAGAATATGGATAGAGTTTTTGCTTTTCCAGAGGATGTGTCTTTACACCACGTGTTCCAAATCCAAAATGGCTTCCAATTTATGGTCCTTGCCTCCTTTTTAAAATGGTACAGCATTATATACTACAATATAATGCTGACATTGTGATAAATTACATCACAATACACTTTTCTGAGACATCATATCTTTTTATAATTACATTTTTAATTTAAAATATGTACTGCAGCACTTATAACACATTGGCCCACATTGGCTGTGTTTGGATTGCGTCCAAATCATGTTGGGGTTGTCCCTTCTTTTACAGTAACTCAACCAGTTCAACCTACACTATACAGCCAAAAGTACGTGGACACCTGACCACTGAACATTCCCATTCCAAAATCATGGACGTGAATATTGCATCGTCTCCACATTTGCTGCTATAAAACAGCCTCCATTCCACTAAGAAGGCTTTTGAATAGATTTTGGACCACGGCCGTGGGGATTTTTGTCCGTTCAGTCACAAGGGGTTGGTCGTTAACGTCCAGCAAGAAGGCCTGGTGTGAAGTTAGCGTCCCAATTCATCCAAAAGGTCAGTATTCTGTGCAGGACACTCGAGTTCTTCCAGTCCAACCTTGGCAAACCATGTCTTTATGGAGCTTGCTTTGTGTACAGAAGCACAGTCAAGCTGGAAAATGTTTGGGGCACTTAGTTCCAGCGAAAGCAAGTCTTCTAGACTTGTGTGCTTCAAACTTCGTGGCAAGAGTTTGGGGAAGAACCACATAAGGTCAGGTGTCCGCAGACATTTGGTCATATAGTGTAGGTTCGTTAACCAAAAGGTGCAGGGCGGTGGTACTCCAGGATCAAGCCTAAGAAAATCTACCCTGAGAACAAGACAAGACAGCACATTTTACCGTTAAAGGAGATCTAGCAGTTTTTACTGAATGAGTCATTTTTGTTGGTGTTGGACTTTATTCATGTGCATCACAAGCTACCACCAAATACCCTGCAGAGAACTCCACCTATTGTACCCCGTAGTGTTATGTACTCACTCAGCCGTGTCACGTCATGCCATCTGTTGAGAAAATACTTAGTCTGCAGATTAGGAAGTAGAAGGAAGGCAGTGACTGTTTCACTGAAGCTTGTGGCGACACACAATGAGTCAACTGATCAAAGAGTGACTCTGTGGCTCAAGACTTGTTGCGTTGTTGGCTTGGGTATACGCTTCACAGGCAGCGGTAGGAAGTGAGCGCCACACCCGGAAAACACATATCTGAAAAATTTAGTTTACAAACTAAATTCTTTACGGAGTCTTTGAGGATTACTGCAGGGCGCGAGTCATATTACGACAGGATGGCGGTAGTCGAGTCGTATCGCTTTGCAACTGCATGAGAATTTCATTTCGCCGCCCCTAATCTTAGTCATGTTGGTTGAACCAGGTAATAAATCATGCACATTATCTCTCCGTCTCACTTTCTGTAACTCGCACTGCCCTTAGGACTGCACAGAGCCAAAGCCATAGCGATGTTGATTCAGGTTTCATTTATCATCATCATCATGTCTTGCTCCCATTTGCCAAACCTTCAGCAAATCCTATGCTCAATTTATAACGTGTGAAATACAAATTGGACTAAGATGCTAAATGTCACAGTGATCCGCTAAATGTTGCATACACCCAGAAAGCAGAGACAGAAAGGTGGTTCTGGTTTTGGCATGTTTTTATGCTTAGCTGTTTTATGAGTGTGAAACTCAGGCATGTGCTTCAGGCCTTAACACATTCAGGGTGTGGCCCCACACAGCCATCGTCATGGGAACAGAGGCTCTTCAAACGCGGGCACAACTTAACACAGTCGGTGCGGTATAACGGAACAAGGAAAAGGCACGAACGAGCTGCTTTAAGGGTTTTAAGGCCAACTGTACACGACTGGACCATATAATGCCTTCAAGAGAAGAAATTAAACAAAATGTCGGTTTTAATTTCTTTTCAGAGATACAATCTCAGCTTCAACGCCAGCGTCTTTCCATCTCACCCCCATTTGTGCCTGTCTGGAGAGTATAAATAACTTCCTCTGACAGGAAGAGCCATTATCTTCCAGAGAGCTTGGTTCTTGTGCGTCACAATCCTGCTTTTCATGGCTCGGTGCGTCCTTGTGCACTTACAGCTTGGGTTTTTACACGTTATACAGCCACAGGATGGCCGGTCACACATTAACATCGACCGCTCCATCTGTGGAAGGTGAAAACAGACACTGAATCCTGTAAATTGAATCTTGTAAATACTTTCGGGAGATAAACTATTTCTCTGAAAACGACTAGAAAGCAGAAGACAACTGGTATACCAACACTGCCATGCTGACCACCCTGAAAACATGGAGCGCTCAGGAAATTGAGGAACATCTGACAGAGCTCTGTCTGGGTGGGCTATCCACGTGCAAGCTTCCTTCAAAGAACCCCAAGAACCGTGTAGGTACTGGAGCAGATATGCTTCAACAAAAATCCACATAAATTTCCCCCAAGTCTTTCTCCTGCTGCTAAACACAGCCCCCCCCCCCCACACACACACACACACACACACCACGTAGTTCTACATACAGATGTTTACGCAAGACCCGTCACCTCGCATTACAGGCTATTACGTTGAAGAAAAGCAGATCTACACCTTCAGGTAAGACCTGTATCAGCCACATCTGAGTGCAGCTCAGATCTATCCTCCCAACACTGTCCACACATACACTCCAAGTCTAACTCTAGCTCTTCATCAGCGTAGCGCCCATTCTTCTTTGCGAGCGAGTGTGCGAGAGGACCAACAAGCACCGGCTGCCAGAGATGTGCTCGGATTTATAGGATCGCCTAGTCTTCTCACTATTTACAGGGTTTCCACAGCAGCAAAGAGAACATGGCTGACCCTGAAGAGTTGTTGTGCTGCCTCTGTAGACAGATTCATTTCAGATTCTGAAGATGAAGCCAAGACCCAGACAGGTTTAGGGCTCCTAATTGAGGAAGCCACTTCCAAGAAAAGGAAGTTTCCTCCACTGCTTGTGAACGTTCGGCGCAACGGTCGATCACAGGAGTAACAATGAGCCAGATGGCGCGAGTGTAAACCGAGCTCCCGAGGTGAGAGTTTCTGGAAATGAGGTTTCAAGCCAAAACAAATCCACACCGAGTTGAAGAAACCTTCAAAACATGTTCATTTTAGCTTACACTTTGACATGCCTCGTTTCCTGCGAGGGTAAACACCAGCTGAACAATGTCCAGAGAAACACAGAGACACAAACACAAACACGCCTTTCTGCCAGAAATCCCATGTTGCCTCTGCAAGAAAAAAAAAAAAAAAAACAGCTTTTGTGAGAAGCATGGGGCTTTTTATAGCACTTCCAAGTAGCACCTAGGAAGTCCCTGAAATGACAAATCTACCTCTTTTCTCAGAACAGGCTTGGAGCTGGTCTTCCAGGATAGATATGGAAGATAAAAATGGAACACGGTGTGCGTGTGTGTGTGAGATACAAGGGAAAAAGTGAAGAGTGTGAAAAGAGCATAAGCTGCATAATGGTATCTGTGTCATAACCTAATGGCTAGGGATCGTGTCTGCTATTCTTGCACTCTGAGCATCATGGAACTTGTTATGTGTGTGTGTGTGTGTGTGTGTGTGTGTGTGTGGCTGAGAGAGCACAACGCTCTTGTGTGTGTGCGCATCATGTGCTTATAATAAGCACTGCTTATTAAAGTGGCAGCGATCTCAACAGTAACCGAACCGGTGGAATTACGAGCGAGATGTATCCACCTCTCGAAACCATCCGTTGTGGAATTGACGCTTAAAAAGGAGCGCGATCTGAGATACTCACTTTGGAGATGGTGAGAGGCATGCTAAAGTCTTTGCCCCCCTGCAGTCTGAAGCCCCAGGGTGAGGGTCCGGTCAGGGACACGCTGTAACTTCTGCTCATGGTGGTCTGGTTGTCAGGGTGCGTTTGTGTGTGTGTGTGAGAGCAGTTCCAAACTTCGTCCAACTTAAAACCTGTGAAGCAAGTGGGGGGGGGGAAGAAAAAGAAAAAGATTAGGTTTTAGAGGTCATTCGTCAAAATAGCAATAACAAGGTACACAAACGTGACCTTAGGTATTAAAGCGAGCTCGTCATTTCAACACCCACGTGAAATCCGATGTGAACAAAGGCTTAAATTAAGGAATGAAACACTTGGGGGCTGGAAAGAATTAAGCGGTATAGAAGATGGATGGATGGATGGACGGACACTTGGGGGCATGCCGTTATAGGAACACAATCATTGAATGACGGGGAGGGGTCATGCGAATTATTTTTCATTAACGGCATATCCCAAAGTATTTTACTCCCCTAATAAAATTTGCAAACTCCAGCGTTTTGATGGCAAAATTCTTTTTTTTTTTTATCCGATTATAGTCGCATTTGATAGTGTGGAACATCTCCGAGACAAGTTAGCGCCCATATTCTTCCTCACGTTGTAGCACTTATTACCCCTCTAGCTTCTCTTTTCCTTTCTTTGAAGCTAACCAGACACACAACACACACTTGTCATGTTAGCAAGAAACCATAAATCCCGAGGTTCTCAGTCTTGAAGACTTTCCCCGTGTCTGAAAATGTACTGGCATGGTGACAAAGCGCTGACACTGGAGACTCCCTCCACTAAACAAACCCCAACCCTTACTGAAAGCGTAGCAGGATCAACAAGTTTATGCAGAAGCCTCGGTTACAGCCCTGTTACTGACGCTGGAGAAAGTCCATCACCTTCTGACCAATCAGGTTCGAGAATCCGACAGAACTGCGCTACAAATAAAAAACGAAAGACCGAAAATGAAAAATTCTAACAACAAACTCGAAATACCTCAAACAAACTTACAACGCCGGATGAAACGTTGGGCCGAGAACTATTTATGCCTCCTCGGAACGCAGGTCAAGTATTTTAGGAGCAATGGCAGAGCAAACGCACTATCGTGAAGGAGAAACCCTGTTAAACTCCAACACAGTCTAAACACAAACATACCAGAGGGGAGGATTAGAGAGGTGGGGGTGGGCAGGGGGTGGGCAGTGGGGCAGGGCCTCGACGAGGAATGTTTCCACAGCGTAATACTGATGTTTATAGAACTACAAATTTCTTGTTCAATCACATCTGGGCATTTCAAGAAGGCATTAGAGAGGACTTCATGCTGAGTTACAACCGAGTCCTAATTCTGCTTCCCTGAAAGTGCACGGGCATGGTCACTGCGACGTTCTAAAATAAATAGATAAATAAAACCAACACTTCCAAAAGCTGCATCTGGAAAGTCAGCAAAGCAACTAAATTATCAGCACCTTTTGTTTAGCATCAACGCACACAATCTTGTTATCGAGGACCATTCAAACTACAACGAACACTGGGACTTGCACAGCAGATGCTGCTCCTAAAAAAACGTTAGACGATTATCAGAATATGAATATTGTAAACCAGCGTACGGCTATTTGCACGCTGCTCTTTTTGAGCAGCTGTTTTCATGTGTTCCAGATGCTCCAGACGCCTCTGGCTTTATCATGGCTTTGACGAGAACGAAAGTCGGCATTGACGTGTGTTAGGCTCAGGTCTCTTAAGGGTTTTGGAGGTCTGCTAAACCCAGTGAAGGGCTTTAGATGGAGCGCATCTGGGTTCAAACCGAGGCCACACAGCCAGCAGGTGAACATCGCAAACGTACATCGTTCGATTTTTAAAGATTTAACAGCACCCGACTGAATACAAATTAGACGACACTGCTTCAAAGTGTCTTTAAGCAAGTAGTGGACTTGATTCGACAGTCCTCTTCCTGTTAAGCACCAAGCAAGCCTGCCTTGCTCCAAGAACCAAGCCGAGCCTCATAAAGGCAGACACACGCAGATAACCAGCGTCGGGAAAACGAACGGCTTTCAGCAACTGACTTATGAGATAGCCTGCTTTGTCTTGGGTCGATCTCAGCTAGGTTAGGATGGAGGACGTTCCTGCTCCGGTGGCGATTCAGACCGAGACGCAGGGACACGATAAGCAGCAAGCTCGGCTGAACCTCTGGGAACGCTCTAGTGCAAGACTCCAGGTGTAATTAAAGGACAGAAGAGTTAAGTGGCTTACTGTAGTCCCACAATGGCAGAAACATGACCCAGGGCGTGGTCTATGTGGTCTAAAAATATATCCCCCCCACGCTGATTTTCTCCCCAATTTATTCTCAGCTTAGCCTCCCACTCACCAGCTATCTATTCCATATCTACCAACCAGAAAGGGTGATAAGAACTACTTATCTGATTACTTTGGGGAACTAGACAGAAACTATTAAGCTTTCGTCACTAATTCTTACACAGATTATCCCATGCAGACGTCGAGAACACATCCTGTCGCCGAAACAAATCTCGCAAACTTGTCTTCCTCTGTACAACAACCTCTCTGATCCGACAGAAGGCAGGGGGAAATGTCGTGGCCTGAAATAGATGACTTTATGCGTCTGTCACCACGGCCATAACGGATCTACAGCTGTGTGAAAGCTGGAAGGCGCACACCTCTTTCCAATCCAGTCGGCGTTTTTCAAGTAAAAAAGAATACACGTGCTGCCAAAAGGCTCACTGCGGAAAGCCCGGGCTTACTGAAGCTGAGCTCACTGACGATGACCGCATTTCTTTGAGAGGGGGATTGGAACTGGTTTAATAATGACAATAACAACCAACCAAACAACCAACCCCTCCCCCAAACCGTGCTGGTGTACGAACCAAGCCAAGAACAAAACCTGCCAAAAATAGCAGGTTCATCTGATCCGGACTCAGTAAGGCAGCTTTTCGCTCGAGTGCCTCGTACGATTAATCTCATCCTCGGATTTTAAGCTATCGATATATATCCGTTTTAATGCTGTTTTTAATGTCGTCATATCCTGTGTAAACAAGGCGTTTAGTCAAAACAAAGCGGAGCGTTGTTAACGGAGCAGGACTTTCCACCCCCACACGTCACGGTTTAATATTTACCTGGCCTGTTTCGGGCTGCACACGTTAATACACACAAGACCTCTGCACAAAGCAATTACTGTGTCACTGTGCTGCGCTGCTCTGCGGACCACAACGTATTCCGAGTCGTGCGTGATAGGGGGATTTTCCAAACAGAGAGATATCTGCAAAACATCATGACTTGCACCTTCCTTGACTTGCGCCGATCCTTTAACAGCTCTGTATCTGAAACGTATTCAGCCTCACTTCAAACAAACAAACAAAAAAAACAACTATTTGCCACACGTATAAATGCCATTTTATTTCCCCCCCAAATTTGCCACGTTCCTGATTCTTCAGCTTACAGTGCACGATGCCACAACCTGTATCTAAATCTGTTTTAGTACTTTGGTGCGTCTCGGTCACCCTTTTCCTTTGAGGTTATGTCTCCTTGCAGAGCTACAATATATTTTCAGAAATAGAGATAGCGTTCTGTTTAGTAACTAGCATGAAAAACAACCGCAACATCATCTTAGGTCGTGATCATGCTAGGGCTGGGCGATATATCGATATGTAATATCGATATAGTGATAAAGGATTATGCAATACACTCTTCTGGGATATCATTGGTACGGTGATCTATTTTTTTTTTAAGTTTTTAAATAAATTACAAATTAAATGGTATTTGAATGGACGTTGTTAATTTGATGCATTTTCCTATCGAGCCTTTTCGACAACGCCGTCAACTTTCTGACGCATACGTGAGCTCAGAGAAGCTCCTGATTGGCCAGTGTCGCTGCGAGTGAAAAGGGAGGTAGAGTAAGCCATCCTTCCCACCCAGAGAGCATCAGTGGGAGAAATTTTGCTCTGAAGGACTCCAAGACTCCCACCAACGCACAGCTGCGGCACCGTCACAAACTCGAACTCGCAATGTCCATCCATCCATCCATCTTCTACCGCTTACTCCTTTTCAGGGTCATGGGGAACCTGGAGTCTATCCCAGGGAGCATCGGGCACAAGGTGGGGTACACCCTGGACAGGGTGCCAGACAATCACACATACACACTCACACACCCATTCATACACTATGGACACTTTAGACACGCCAGTCAGCCTACCATGCATGTCTTGCATCGGAGTACCCGGAGGAAACCCCTGCAGCATGGGGAGAACATGCAAACTCCACACACATACATACACACGTCCCCAGCGGGACTCGAACCCCAGACCCTGGAGGCGTGAGGCGAACAAACTTGCGATGTAATTCCAACTAACGCTTTTGTAATTGGATACACCTTTTGGTGGCACGGCACTCGCCTCAGACTCCTCAGCTAAAATACATCTCCAGACTCACCTGCCTGCCTCGTGTTAGCCCTGTTTTAAAGCTTTAACAGGGTTGGGATATCTAACGGGGGACGTTGGAACAACACCTGGTTTAAACTCAGCATACAAATACCAGGTCTCTGAATATCCCCGTCATTAGCCCCCCACACACATCCCACAGTCAAGCACAGCTGGGCAGTAACTGAAATCACAGCACAGTTGGAAGGTTCTAAAGGCTTTCAGGTTGTATTCACTGCACCCTTCTCTAAACAACTTGTCCAAACTGAACCACAAAAAGTATTAGTAGGAGAAGTCACGGCTGCGTTCAATATAAATCTGTGGAAAGTAGAAGTATAGATTCTCTTTAAAATGGTGATGTGTTCCTAGAGCCTGGTCAGGACTGCAGGTTCCTCCAATGTTCCTCCAGAGGCAGGACAGTTAACTCACCTCACCTCACTTCACTTCCCTGATAGCTCACACATGAGCATGAACTTCCTCAAACTAAATTCACCCTGGTTTGTATTAAATACTGGCATATACATAGGCTTTGAATGGACATTTTCACACTATCTTCTGGAAACATCTCGTGTCGAGCGTGAAGCTGAACAAAACCGAGCAAGACTTATAAACAAGCTTCTTCTTGGCCGATATCTCTCCTATACGTGCTCACAAATGGATGGAGGGAGAGGGAAACAAGTTATGTTATTGTTCATAACTGACAGAGCTTCAGCTAATATATATATATAATTTTTTTAAAGAACTTTTCCTCAATAGCGGTTACATTAGAACAGTTTCTCTTAATCCTACCTGCAAACAGGAGAAAGCACTTCCTCTCTCGCGCGCTCTCTCTCACTCTTACTCGCTCGCGCGCGCGTCCGCGTGTAACTGAAACCGTCGCGCGTTCAAGAGGAGCTTTTAGAAACCCACGAGCACAATTTGGACTTCCGCTTCTTCGTTCTGAGCTCTGATTGGCCGACCGGAGGAGTGAGGGCGGTACCTCTTGGGGACTTTACGTCACTGAAAAGTTACTCTCAAGGCTGAGGCGAAGAAACGTTGAGCTAACGGCTAAAACAGTTATAAAAAAAAAGAGTGTTATTTATCATATGGTCCCTTTTTAAAATTATTATCATTATTATTATTATTGAACTTGAGGTTAGATTTATACAAAAATATAGCAGAAATGTACTTTTTTCTTTTTTTAATATTGTGAAACTACATTTACATTTATTCACTTAGCAGACGCTTTTATCCAAAGCGACTTACAAATAAGCAAACTAATAAAAAATAAATAAATAAATAAAATGCTAGAAGGGTGCCAATTTGGAAAAATTCTCACTGTGGTTTCTTTATGGATAAAAGCACATCAGTGATGTGGGGAATAAAGCATAACAGGACATGATGCTATAGAACAATAATAATCAAGGGCAGGGTGGTATGATGCATTACAGTTATCCTGCTGGGGGGAATAAAAACAAACAATAGAAACCCTCGTAGAATTTGTAATGATTTTAATGTTTATAGTGGGAATTGTTTTGGCTTTAATGAAACAGAATAATTTGTTGCCTTCTATCGGGGGTATGTTATGTGTAGTGGATACCATTAAAGACCAATAATGGTAATGGTTTTAATGGTTTGTAATGGAAAACATTCGAATTTCTGTGATGGTTCTATTGTTCTTGTTTTTTTTCAAATAGGGATTTCTCTATAACAGCAAGTTCTGAAGTGTTTTATTCCCCTTATACAACAGCAGTTTTTGCCAACCATTACAATGTCGAATGATACACGTGCTTTTAAACCATTTACAGCTAGATTTACTTTTGAGGAGCATTCATGAAACAACCTACAGTAGTTCCTGTTACTGGCACTGAACAAAATGGAATATGTGGTTGGGTTGGATTTAATAGAACATATTACTTAGAGTGAAGTTGCTCATCAAAATGTTATATTAAAGTTTATTTAAACAACAGTAATGGTAATGTGGCTGTCACAAAAAAAAAACATGCCCAGAGAGTTGGGTTCGAGCCTCAGCTCCAATAAGAGTACTGGGTTGGATTTTATTCAGAGCTTTTGTTAGTGTAGCTAAAATTTTGTTCGTGTAATTCAGTTCAATCACGTTTAACCAATGTATGCATTTCAATTAAGTAAATTCAATGAACATTGTTTTCTGTGTGCGCTATAACAGTTATAAACAGTCGTGTTTTACAAAACAACAACAACATGTCCTCCGTTATGAAGACTTTCCTGTAGAGGAAAACTTTCTGACACTAGAGACTCCTTCCATAAATGTTAAACAAACATGTCTGGGTACAGAAAGCAATTCATTACAACAACTATAAAATGTTCTTTGTTAATTAGTGAAACTTTTTATGTTCATTTATTATTGTTCTTGAATTGCGTAGATCTGCCATACAAGTCCATGTGAACAAGTTGTTACCGTAGAAAGACAACACTTTCGAGCCAGTGCATTGATATAAACCTGTCATTTGAATCATGAATATTGTCAGAGCTGCAGTTATAGCAAATTAATCAACACCTTTAGCAGCTAACCAGTGCTGTGGTATAAGAATTAATAGCCCATAAGACTTTGTTAAGCATTAATGAGATTCGTGTCCTGTTGGTACGTTTTCAGTTGAGTTCTCCTTTTCGAAACCTAATATTATCTTCAATTCAGGGAAAAACTTCACAATTAACACAAATAACCATAGCTAGTGGCTAAAAAACCTGCTCTTAATATATGAAAGTGCTTTTCAAAGACATTCATGATGACTAACAGACAAAGAAAGGATTCACGTAGTACTCCTACGCAAGAATTAAGTCACAAAAAAGAACGTAATTAAGTCACCTATAGACAGGACAGGAGTGTGAAAAGCTTTTTTAAGAAGTGCTGCGAGGAATGAAACTTTAAGAGAAAACTGATTTACAGCAAGGGGATGCAAATAGAAATGGTCAGGGCGTCGAACATTGTTGGATGTGACCCCAATACCTTAAATACTTCAAAGAGAAAAGCCACAAATATAATTTTTGACAGCTTGGACCAAGTATGTCAGCTCTATCTATGTAGAAAAGAGACATGCATGTTATATTTTCCATTGTGGAAGTATCTAGAAGTAATAGAGCAATTATTAATGAATTAATAATAGGACAATTGTAACTAATAATAATTAACAGGAAAATTAGATGCCGATTATACATTGTACTTTAAAGCTTATATTGATTTTGCATTTATTATTCATCATCTTTTTTTAACTCATCTTACTTATATTTTGCTCAAATACATCATCTGCAAACATTGAATCATCTTAACCAGGTTTACAGAACCAGATTTTTATAACAGAGGAATAAAACGATTCTTGGGTTGACGTCAAGGCGGTGACAGGAAAGACTGATAGAGTGGAGAATGCAGTAATCACAGCTTATTTAGAACTGTTATACTATATTTTCCTCGCTGGAAGATCTCCCGTCATTTGCATAATTTGCCAATAAAATTATATATAATTCTTCACAGATTTAATAATAGTACATTTTCTCTGCAGATCTCTGCAGATATTTATCCATGCTTTCATATAACAGATGGATGCTAGATGTGTCATGGACCGCAAACCATGATTTAAAATAGCCTAGGTCGTGATGGGAAAAACAGGTAATCAATCAGCTCAACAAGGAACAGCTCAGCAAATGAAAACAGGCCTAAATAAACACACATACACTGAGCAAGTAAGAGAGAGAGAGAGAGAGAGAGAGTGGGTACTGAGGGTGTTACTGTACTCACAGAGAATAACTGAATTTCCCAGACAAATCAAGATACCATCCATGTTTCAATAAACAATCTACAGATCTATGATGGGGGGGGGTGCAGATGTTTTCTGCATGCAAAAGATAACAAGGTAGTCTGATACAGCCTGATACAGCCCTGAAGTTGCTTACTTTCCTATAACTGCATGTCCCAAAGTGTTTTATTCCTCTTATATCACAGTAATTTGCTTGTTGGTTAATTATAGAACAAAACTTTGTACTTTTTATCCATTTATAGTTACATTTAATATTGTTGAATGTCCACAAAACAAGCTACTTCACTTATTTTTAAGCAGTCACTCCCTCATGGCCTCACTTTTTTTGTTTTGTTTTGTTTCATTTGTTGGTTTCATAAACAAGACGATGAGGACCAGCTTGTCATTTCACCAAGAAACCTCAAAGCCCTCCATCCTGAAGTCTTTGCCAGGGCAGAAAGCTTAAAGTTACAGCTGCTTAAAGTTAGTAGACTGATACAATGCCTATTACTATATACATAAAAAAAGAAAAAAGGATAACATATTGGAACAAGCACAATAATTGATAAGGGCCAGTAGCATACTCAATGTCATGTGTTCATTAAATGGTTCTTTTTTTTTTTTTTTTTTTTTTTTAGGACAGATAAAGTCATTCATGCAGAAGCCCACATAATTCCAAAGCAATAACAAACTTGCTGAGTGGTTTAACTTGACTTCAAATGAAAATCAGGTCTGCTGGCATCTGAGAAACCTGCAGGTTGCCTGATGCCACTGGTCAGTGTTAGTGAGCTGCTTTTCCAGTCCCTACATGGTGAAGCAAATCTTCCCTTCAGTGTTAAAGAGTGAGCAGATTGGCATGCCAGTCTCAGCTGATGGCAACAAAGGGTCGTCGTCCCCCCCACACCCCCCACCCACCCACACACACACACACACACACACACACACACACACACACACACATACACAAACCCTGAAACATGAGAACTATTATCATATGTTTTATATTTTGAAATTACTGCAAATATTTTTCCTTATAAGGATTTATTGTTCCAGTTAATTTCCTTTGAGCTGTGAAGAAGCTTTCATTATGCAACCAAGTGGCGTCACCTGTTGGTCAAATGAAACATTGAAGAATGATTTATTTTTAAATCCAAATATCTTTTCTTTTTCTTTTTTTTTTAAATAAATAACCATAGATATTAACCCTATCATGCATAAATTATTTATAATGACCAATACTGTAGTCTGCATATTTGCTATTTTTATTTAGTATATATGCCAACCTCCATGGTTGGATTCAATAGTCCTTAAATTAAATAAATAAATAAATAAATAAATAGATAGGTCACTCAGGTATTAAGGCTTTCTGAATATACAACCGAACAGTTCCAAATGTGAGAATCGTTCCATAGAAACCCTTGTGTCCTTAACATGAACAATTTTCAGAATTCTCTTATGTCTTATGTATGCTGTAGAAAAAAAGCGAGCACAAAGCGAGCTCCATGAAGACATGGTTTGCCAACGTTGGAGTGGAAGAACTTGAGTTCCCTGCACAGAATCCCTGACCTCAACCCCACTGAAGATCTCTCGAGCACATGAACTGGAACACCGACGTGCCACAGGCCTTCGAGCACAGAGCACCAGTACCTGACCTCACTAATGCTCTTGTGGATGAATGAACACAAATCCTCACAGCCACACTCCAAAATCTAACGGAAAGGCTTCCCAGAAGAGTGGAGTTTATTATAACAGCAAAAAAAAAGAGAGAGAGACTAAATCTGGACTGGGATGTTCAACAAGCACACATGGGTGTGATGGGCAACTTTTGGCCATACCGTGTATATTTTCATTTCTATAGTAACAGCTTTCAGAGCTGTTCTGATGGAGGACGGTTAGCATAAATGGTTTTAAAAACAAGGTTTGATGACAAGGTTTACGTGGAATGATAAATCGTCTAGGCGAAATTGTCAGGTCGTGAGAAGATATGTGATACTGAAATACATGATGATTATCATACAGCGAATATTTCACGCCAGTTCAATACAAACACATAGAAAACAAGACAAGAAAGTCAGAGTGAGTCATCACTGGTAATATAAAGTGTATTCTTAAGTGCACGATGTATATTTTATGCAGACTCACAATCCTGCATACAGTGATATGAGTAACATAGTGCCTAACATACATACAGTAGCTTATACACTGTTCCCTGATCAGTCTAATCAGAAACCAAAAGAAACTGGAGATTGACATCAATTGACATCATGTAACACAGTATATTGCGTAAACATGATTACGGTACAAGCCTCAGTATTACGGTACAGTGCATTAATGCTGAAATTTATGGTTTGTTCATGTTAACTAATGCAGTAAATGATTTTTCTGGCTTGAGTGATGCTTGGCGCATAACCCGTACAACAACCCTAATATAATGTGTTCCCATTTCAGAACGTATTGCAGAATATTTCATTGCCATATAAACTGACTGGAGCTTTAAACCAACATCTGCAATCATTCAAATGGAGAGAAACAAATAGTTAAAACAAGTTTCCCAGCGAACGTCACAAAGCAGTGTGTGAGAAATACTGCGTACTGGTTTCCGTATCAGACCTCACAAAGAAACTGCTTTTTCCCATTGCATATATAGAGGGTCACCACTCCTATACTGTATGGCGATCCTCTCCCAAAGGTAGACACATTATCACATAAATTATGAACGTAATAAGAGAGTGAACACGAGGGAAGTGTGTTTGGTATTAAAAAGCCATATTGTGTCATCCATTTCTTGTCTTTTGGTCTCTCATACTCCCTTCCAGAAGAGAACATTGACAGATTGGGAATGATATCAGATATTTTCTGAAAAATATTATATGGAGACTTCCAGAGACGATGGCACAAGGCGGGGTACACCCTGGACAGGGTGCCAGTCCATCGCAGGGCACAATCACATACACACTCACACACCCATTCATACACTATGGACACTTTAGACACACCAATCAGCCTACCATGCATGTGTTTGGACTGGGGGAGGAAACTGGAGTACCCGGAGGAAACCCCCGCAGCACGGGGAGAACATGCAAACTCGATACACACAGGGTGGTGTGAGGCGAATCTGCTAACCACTAAGCCAATATACACACCTCAGCTTACTCCTAGTCGTATATGCTGCCGATTCTTTGCTGTATGCTCATCCTTGAACTTTGTATACTCTCGAGTTATGCTCGCTTGACAATTTTCAGTATATTAAATATATTTTTGTCTGAAAACAAAAAAAAAGGTGATTTGTGTTACAACCCTCGTGTCCCACTGTTCCTAATGTTTTAACCTAATGTTTTAAAAAAAGTGTTGTAACCACAAAGAAATTAGGAATAAAAATCACTTCAATTTCAGTCCTCTCCTCGCATGTTTTGGTACTTGTGCTTCAATACGTCTTTGTATTTCTGAGATTTCAGTCAAACACAATAAATGTATATAGCACGCTGTTGTTTAAATATTACAGATTAAAATGGCTTAAAAATAAAGCATAGAAGTAAAACAACAATGAAAAAAAAAAAAAAAAAAAGGAAGAAATAATCATATTTAGCATTAAAAAAAAATCTGAAATTTATACGTAAAAACAAAAAAGTCATGCCAGGTAAGGTAATGCTAAAAAATAACAAAGTTGTGTTTAAGGATTGGACTTCCCTGTACCTCTGAAAAATGTTCCAGAGATTGCTGTGATAAGTGTATTGCCATACTATATATTGTTATTGTCGAAGTTTTCCTGAATAAAATCAGTGTGAGAAGTTTGGCTAAAGTCCTAAGTGATAGACGTTTACATCATCGCATTGCTATTGACTAGTAAAAGGTGGCGTGATGTGAGATGGGGCAAAATGTTATTAAACGCAGTCGATATAACCACGGTGGCATCAATACTGACAGCAAAAGTGTAATAGCGTATATGAACATGTGGCACAGATGTGGTCCCAACAGAAAGTTCGGCTTAAGAGTAGTAGAGTAAATGAACATGTGGTGGTGCAGATGTGGTCTGCACTGAAAATTCAGCATAAGAGTAGTAGAGTGTACTGTAATAACATGTGGTGGTACAGATTTGGCCTCCAAAGAGTTAGTTCGAGAGTTTGTATACAACATATATACCACAGATTTCGATGAGAAGAATTAGGATTGTGTTCAGTGAAGGTGAGGAATCTCCAGAGGGTTTAAGGAAACTATTGGGAACCATTCCAGCAGTAGGTTGGAATCTCCAGTCTGGGCAGCTTCTTCTCCTTCTTCTACTTTGTATCCTCAAGCAGGTCATTCCCTGAGTGGCCTGGTAGTGATTGACTGCTGATGGCTGGCTGTGTTTTGGACAAAGTTGTGGATTATTTTATTTGTTATTGGTATCCAGAAACTTTTAGATCAAATCAGCTGGACAGAATGGACTCGTTCTGATAGTCCAACTGAAACCAGTACCTCACCTTCTCTTGAGACAGGTAGTCCTTGAAGTTGAGTTCCAGCTGAAGTTGATGTCTCTGCTCCTTCTCCATGAGCTGGTTAGCTGATTGGGAACTCCTGAGCAATGGAGCTTGCTGGGCCAATGGATCCAACATAACACCACTACAAACCTGCAGAACAAAATGCTGTAGATATAGTACATAGATGAACAACGAATGAACAATGTAATAAAATTTGACCAATTGTCCCTTAGGGACTCTGAGTGAGCACTATGGGCCAACTCCATATTAAATGTTGAATTAGAATCTGTCCCTAAAAGCTCTAGCTATTTATAAAATCTGCAAGTTGGCCGCTCTTCTCAAACTCAGACACTTCAAATGGTACAAGACATGAAAGAGTTGGAATTAGTGATAATGATCTAGCTGACCTCAACCTGGCCAACCTGTACTGACGATGGCACTTTAGTTCTTACAAGGCCCCTGCACTAGATGAATAAATAGGTTGACTTCTTACAAGCTTCTTGATTTACAAAGTATTGACACTATTACTTTGCTACTGGAGTAACTAATACATTTGCTTCTTGTAGTAATACTATTGCACAACACTATCAATAACTTCATTTTGGAAGCAGACCATCTAGAAAAAACAAAATCTACTCAAAAATAAACCAGCCGTTGTGGATGAAGGAACAAAATGATTAATCATTATGGAACTTACTGTGTGTCCAGTGAAGACTGAAGACACTGAGTGGAACGTTGTCTTTGACCCCGATGACTGCATGCTGAGCACTGAATTCCTTAACAAAAAACCACTGTTCGAACCAGGGACACACTGCTTACGAGTACGCTTGTTCAAGAAGTGCAGACATGGAACCTGCTCAGCCAGAGTGTCCCTGTACATCCAGGTATTAGAACAGGATTGAGAGAAAGAAGACCAAGAGCGCAGTATGTAATGTTCAAATCAGACACAGCTTTGTTGAGCTGAAGAAGTGGATGGGAACCTGTATTTGGAGTGAATGATGGCGTAGATGAAAGGATTATAAATGGCAGAGGCTTTGGCAATGATTGCAGGCACTGCCTTGGAATACGGTGTCAGGATGCTGCTATACCTGAAATGTAGAAAATGCCAATTTTTTTTTTTAGCTGTAACCACAGGGAATCCCGTTTGAAAGAAGGAGTCCATCTTCTATAACAACAGATCCTACATGCCGTCATGTAAATCACAGGATTATGTAAATGCATGCGCTCGTTTCTAATTCATTACCATTTCTATAATACCGACCCATTCACTGGGATAAGAACTATGCCGGACGCTCCACATAGTCAAAACCTAATAATACACAGATTAAAAACGCGATGTTGTTTACCAATTGTTGATAATGGTGACTCGTTCTATGAGTCTGGAGGCTTGAGATGTTAAAGCACTGGTGTACTAAACAGAAGGTTGTGAGCCCAAGATTGTGAGTTCAAATTGCTGCTGTGCTAAGCTTCTATGGTTGGGTCCTTGAGCCAGAACCTTATCTCTCAACCACTTAATTGTAAACTGTATAAAAGCATTAATCAAGTAAGGAATAACGTTTTATTGAATTAGTCAGCCTTGCTGCTTATCATTCTTCTCCATTAGACTGCACTCTAGAGGTTTACACGAGCAGAATTTACCTTCTGACACCACTATACTCGACTGTATTACTATGAGAGGCTTTTTTCAAGTGCCTGAATGTTTAGATATTGGATGTGCAAGTGACAACTGGAGCGTACTTTCCGTGGGACAACCAGTCCTTGGTGAACGGCAAGCATTTAGTTTCTAAGTTAAATCCATTCCTGTTTATTATAAATTGTTTGCCATGTTTACTGCTTACTTTGTAGCTGAATGATGAATTGATGTAAGTCGGTCAGACATGGTCTGGCAGACTGTGCCTCTGGTTGTTGTTATGTGTCAACTCACATCGCATAATCTCAACACTTCTGTGTGCGTATGAACCTGGCATTTACAGTACTAGCTGTGGGATCTGTGTGAGGCTTACCATGAGTAAGAAAGCACAAACATGTTTGGATAAAAGAAGTCAAATAAACCAGTTTGTCAATTGTGCATCACATCTTTAAAGAACAATGTTGTGCACTGAATCTCAGAAAGAAAAAAAAAAACAACCAAAAAAACAAAGATATCTATAGCTACCCTGCCCAGGCGATGAGAGTAACGAAGGCGTAAGGTGACCAGGACAGCACAAACACGACAATGACCACAAAGGCGACCTTTGCCAGTTTCCACTCTCTCTTTATAGACTGCTGTTGAACCAGTGTAGTATTCCTCATCTGGCTGCCCAGGCTCTCGACATCTCTGAAAGCATGAAGTGAAGAAGTCACATGCAGCTTTTTCACTGTTAGAGTAATCAGTCTATGGTCTTCCGTGTGCATTTATGTATGGTATATATGAATGATATTCTCAAGTAAAAGCACATTTCTTTAAATATTTTTTTTTTTAACTATCAGAGTTCTTAGTAGTGAGCCAGTTTTAGACCCTGCTGTGTGACCCCTAATGCATAAAATGATGTATATGCTTTCTATACCTTTACCTGCTTGTGTTACGAATAGCTAGAAACATGAAGACGTAGCAGTACGATATGATGCCCAAGGGGACGAAAAAGACCAAGCAGCACAGCATGAGTGTGTAGCTTTTGTTAGCTGGAGTTGATGTGACATAATCCCACGTGCAAGAAGTCATGAAGCCTTCTGGTACATAGGAGCCTGTCAGTAAGAAAACACAAATGATCTGTTCACGTTGGACATCGGAGATGCATTTGTACCATTTATATACGTTCTGGATAATCATAGGCTCACTGAATGGTTTGATGAGCATAGAAAGGTTAAATTATATGCTAGGGCCTTCATAGTCACCAGATCTCAACCCAGGTTGAAGACCAGCATGAGATTTTGGATCAACAAAAGAATTAATATTGTTTGGAAGAAGATTATTACGATAAGAGTATCTCTCCAATACAGTCCCAGAGACTTGTAGAATCAATACCAAAGTCCAGTGAAGATGTTCTGGTGGCTTTTCTTGGTCTTAGTGTGTGTATCTAAGGTGCGTATATCTAGCATTGGTAGAAAATCTAAAGAAAATGCCCAATGAATGTTGATAGTCAACCATAAATATGTATGGGAAGCAAAACAGAGTGAGCAAGAAGCACACAAAATGGCTGCCAACACTTACTCCATCCAAGTAAGGGTGCTGAACTCCAGGCCAGAGAGTAAATCCACACTATTAGGATGCTGATGAGCGTCCGGCATTTAGAGGTCCAGCCGATCGCCTGCAGTGGCTTGGTGATGACTATGTAGCGGTCAATGGAGATGGCCACCAGGTTAATCATGGACGTGATGCCAAACAAAGCACTACAGAAGGCATAGATCTCACACCCTAAACAGCAAAGCCATGCAGAAAATCCTGTGAGAAATTCCTTCTGGGAGTTCAGTAAGAAAAAAAAAAGTTTTGAAATGAAAGATTATCTGATAGGTTCAAAGATGTTTTTACAGTACCTGTTTTTCCAAACACCCACCCCTTATACAAACTGCTGACAAAAAACATGGGCGACTGAGTGCTGACCATGAGGAAGTCGCTCACAGCAAGGTTGACAATGAAGTAGTTGGGTGGAGAGCGTAGTTTCTTGTTACTGGAAAGAAAAATGGAAATATATAGCTGCTGATAACGAATTTTACGTCTGTTAGATCTTTAATTGCTTTAGGAGTCATATTATTTAATGGTAATATAATCCAAAGGTAAGTGTATAATGTAGGAATGTCCATCACTATTAGCTGTCTCCATCTTGTGCAGCAAATACCAAAATAATCCAAGGCTGTTGATTCTTGTAATTTAGTTTATTTGAAGTACATGTACATTGAGCAGCAGTCACTTACATGCAATCCTAGACACCCCCCCCCCAACACCCCCACCGCCTCTCCAACCCTCACATATAGACAAACATTCAAGCTCCTCAAGTAATCATCTGCTCTAAGAATCTAAGAATCTATAGATTCACAGAATGTCACAGAATGTCGCAGAAATGAAAACCGTCAAACCCTGAAAGCTGCACTACAGGTACTCTAAAAGTTACAGGTTACATGCACCTTTCCAGGTGGAAGATCCTAAGGGAAAGTACAGTTTGGGACCTTTATTTGGGATGGCTTCAATTATATTATCTATGACGTAAAACTCCATATTCGGCATTCTATGCTAATTAAAATGTCCTGCTATGGCCATTCAGAACAGCCTAAGATAAGTTGACCTACCGGAAGAATGCGTATATAACCAGTGCATTCCCGACGATGCCCACAGTCGCGATGAGAGCCACGATGAAAGCCGTGATGTAGTGCACGTGGTCTGGAACATCTGCCTTTCTGTAGAAACCTCGATCCATGTCCAAGTCGTTCTGTAACAACAAATACGGACGACAGACAATCTATCACTAGTGCTTTCAATCAGAAGAATACTGCCTCATGCTCCCTTTCGCGCAGATGTTTCACCTGCTCTCTCTTCTCTCTCTCTCTCTCTCTCTCTCTCTCTCTCTCTCTGAGTGATTCCCCACCCTCTCTCTCTCCAGTTATACAAGAATACAGTAAACACGATGTTACATATGATGTTACATATGATGTGCTGACAAGCAGGTACACGAACATGTGAGACCTTTTCAACTTTTTAAACTCATTTAAATGACAGGAAGCAACTTGAAACCTTGCAATTGACCCAAAATAATGCACCTGAATAAAGGAAACATCTTCTGTTCATTTGTCGGTTTTCTGACGCTACATCAGTCGTCCCCAAAGGACTGGGACAAATCAATAACACTCAAAGCACTCTCAGTCTTTGTAGGAGAGAGCAGCCACAACATCTTGCGACGAGTAAAAGCCATCATGTTGTAAATAGTAACATTAGGGTTTGGTGTAGCAAGTTGGACCATCGACAATATTTGCATTCACTCTTTAATTGAAAAATGATTCACATTATTAATCATTTCAGATTAAAAAGAAATCGGATTGCAGATATTTTGCGTGTGTGAGTTTCAAATATGTATTTATTAATGAACATCTGTAGTATTTACGCAAATGAGGTTTCGTCTAAATAAACATGAATATATTTGCATACTTAATTAAAGCAAAAAAGCATAGAAACTTGATACGTTTGATACATTTAAAAAAGAAAAGTTTTTTGTTTGTTTGTTTTCTTGCACATCTTAATTCACCGATTTCGTCCAAAATCTTTGGGAGGAAAAAAACATGGCACACTTTACAGTAAAACTGTAAAACTTTATGTGAACTTCTCTTTCACTTCACTTATCGTGGCGCGTTTTGGATATTGAGCTCAAGTTTATACGTTTTTTTTTTAAACTCAAAGTCATCAGTTGTCTTGACTTGTAGAACTTGTAGACGTGTGACTTCTTGAGTTGAAACACGATGAAATTTGACAACTTGAGACTCAGCATGTTGCAGGGATTGGAAAATCCTGGAACATTCAATTCATTGTACTCAATGAAGTAACTCCAGAATCCCAAATAGACCTCAATAGGTATTAATCCTTTACTCCAATCTCTTGCTCATCAGCTGATGTGTCCTCCTCAGAGATTTCAGATTCTTGTACTGCGGGCTGGCTATCTTCATCTCCTGACAGCTGTGAAGACTGTCTTAGCATTTTTTTTTCTGTCCTCTTTATTGAAAAGTGAAAATATCCGTTGAAAAAGAGAGTTAGCAAGTCCTGTTGTCTGCTGAGCAGGACACTGATTAAAAGCATTGTTTTCAGGGTTAAACTGATCAAATTAGTGCTAGAAATGTTCTGAAACTGTAGTTAAATACAGTCTTTTTTATTAAATGTTTTAAACAATTTCAAATATCTGCCCAAGAAACATCATATCTTCAATTAGTTACCTCGCTTGCTGCTATAAAAATGCATAAAATTACGGTATCATGACATAAGCACTAAGACAAATCTTAGAAAACAAACAAACAAACAAACAAACAAACAAACATTGCAGCCCATCATTTTGCAAAAAAAATCTCTTTTTTAGATTTATTTTTCGAATTTAAGTCTCACTGGGCATGATCTGTCAATAATAACCATTATGTAACTCTGAAATGCCAGAAATACACCGAGCTGCCTTGAAAATGTCAAATTGCAACCTTAGTGTCGTAAGTATCGATTAACCGAGGCGGTGAACCAAACTGAGATCAACCCGAACAAAAGCAGTTTGCTATAGCTGATGTTGTTTGAATAAGCCTTTCTAAATGATCGTGTAGTCCTACAGTTTATACGCCTCCCTGATACACCTCCTTTGACATTCAATGGAAATCGATGAACTGAAGAACGGTTCTACCGCTCGTTATTGTCCGAAAACTGGTACTTTTGGTACTGTGTCGATTTTGAAGGAACAATGAAGAAAGTGACTGTATATATCCATCCATCCATCTTGTATACCGTTTTATCCTTTTCAGGGTCGCGGGGAACCTGGAGTCTATCCCAGGCAGCATGGGGCACAAGGTGGGGTGTACAGGGTGCAATCACACACACACTCACACACCCATTCAAACACTACGGACACTTTGGACATGCCAATCAGCCTACCATACATGTCTTTGGACGGGGGGTAAAGAACTATGGCTAAGAACCAAGCAGGAGTGTCATGTATATTTAATGAGACAAAGTCATAAAAGAGCAAATAATAATAAATGTGGTCACAAAAATCAGGGTAGGAGATCAACACAGAGCTAAAACGAGAAGAGACCAGGATTCTGCGGCATGAGTGGATTACTATGCATGAATTATATTAACACCACACTGAATGCTCGATTCTGATTGGTCAGATGGTGTAAAAGTTCCTATAACAGCAGCTCTGGCTGGAATTCTAATATTTTGTATACAGGGGCTTCAAAAATAAAATAAAAAAACATGCAATTGTCGATATGCTGATGTTTTCTGTAACTAACATTTATTTATCTTTTGTGGAAGGAGTCTCCAGTGTCAGTGCTTCGTAACAGTGAAAGGCCAAGTTAAAACTAAGTTTTCTTTTGCAGGAAAGTCTTTAGAACGGAGGACTTTTTGCGCTTTGCCGTTTCTCTGAATGACTCTTTAGAGCTACTATATAAGGAAGAACAGGATCCAAGTCGTTTCATAGATGACAAGAATTTAACTGAAGCATTAAAAAAAACCACACACACGGGGGAAATAAAACGTATGATGTGTCATTCTTTAATAAATCGAAAAAATTGCACTTGTTGTCTTCGTGTTTGGCCACATCATGCCAGCCGATCGTTGATTATGTTCCTATAACAGCACACCCTGAAGCGATATGAGGAAGAAACCTCGAGAGGAACCAGACTCAAAAGGGAACCTGTCCTCATCTGGGTGGCACAGATAGCATAATTATAAATAAGACAAATCCTTTCAGTCCTCCAAAAAGGAAGACGCTCAAAAAAAAGCACACACGGTCCCACACGGTTACGAATCAGGTGTAAATCCTCGATCTACCAAGTAATAAAGGAAAAGCGTTACATAATGTGAGTTATAGGCACATAATGTGAGTGTACCTCATCGTGTAGACTACAACATCACATATAACAATACAACTTGTGATATTAATATGAACTAACATATGATATAATATGAACCTTGGTTACGCAAATTCCCTTCAGATTAATTACTTTCTATCAGGTAAAGTCCTGACCATGTGACATCTCACCCAGCCTTTCAGTCATTAAACACAGAATTGCAATTAATTAAAATTGCACATGGATGACATCGGTAATGATTATAAGCAAGTGCTTAAGCTGAAAGTATGATGATTAAAATGATGCTCATGTTCTCTCTTGAGAATGAACCCGGTTTAATGCGGAACAGCCTTATGGTCACTCATACAGTGCTTAGAAAGGGGGGAAGGTTTAATAAACCTCAGTAAGACACCTTCATGAAGCCTGTTTATTCTACACACATCTGCATATACTGCATTTAGAGCCATCAATAATCTACGTACATCCGGGTCACTGAACAGGACTTTTTACACACACGTGTATCTATATACGCATCTCATATATAGAGGTTTGGGGAGGAACGTAACGGCGTTATACGATCAGGATATAAAAAAAAAAGTGGTCACTGTAATCAGTTACAGTTACATCAAAAAGCAAAGTCATCAGATTACAGATACATTTTGTAAAAAAAAAAAAAAAAAGAACTTGGGAATACTACCAGGATTGTATTTTTTTACATTTAAAACCTGAGAAATGAAATACGATATAGACAGCCACTTGGTTTATAGTTCTCGCCAGTCGTGACTCACGTGAGCAACGTCATCGTGGACGCACAAATAAACTTTTAATTTTAAATAAAGTTAATTTGGTAGAAATTAAATGCTTTTGTGATGTAATGTCACCCGCATCAGGGAGAGCGATCTATTAAAAAAAAATTATTCTTAAAACAAATCCAAACATTGAACACGTTTTTAAGCTACAAATAAAATAATTTTTAGATCACATTGCATTTCTCTTCACTTTATTTACATATGTGACCTTTAAGTAAACCAAAAATAATCCGATTACATGACGTTCATATTGTGATACCTGGATTACATATTAAGTAATGAAGTCATTTGTAACACATGACCGAATACATTTTTAAAGCAACCCTCCCAACTCTGTACATATAAAAAAAATATTAAAAAGTCAATAAAAAGTGTACCTGAATGCAGAAACAGAGCAAAATTTACACCAAAATGTATTTGAGAGATTGCTCTTACCTGCACAAACCTCTCCGTTTTCCCTGTGCATTGATATCAAATGCTCGTTCTGCTGAATTACGAGACATGCGACGTAAAACCCAGGTCTATGTGTCCGGAAACGCTGCGACTTCTCGGTGAGAAAGCGTGGAGATGGAAGTACAGTATGTTTTTATGTGCGATCGTTATGTATCAGAGTGATTGAAATGGAAAAGCAGGGGAGAAAAAAAAAGCCACTCGAGAAAATCCGGAGCTAAACCTCTTATGATAAGACCGGAGGTGTCAATTTATGTCATATTCTGTTTTCCACATCAGAAGTTCAGTGCGGGGGAGAAACCTGTGGCATTATGAAACCTCCATCATCATCATCATCATCATCATCAGAGTATTAGAGAGATGGGATAACTGCGTGTAATGGCAGTAATATAACAGTAAAGTACACTATATATCAATTGTGAATATTTTTTGCCTTATTATTTTTACATCATTCAATAAACACTACGCAGGGCCTCTACAGTCTCAGTCAATTCCAACTCGCCGAGTCGACCTTATTGGTCGTGGAGGGTGAAAATTAGCCGTCATTAGCTAAAAGATAGCAGTTTCTTTGCAACGATCCTATGAGCATGGCGACTGGCCTCCTGGGATTCAAGCCGCAGTGTGACAAGAGAACCGCAACTGAACTCTAACGATCTACGGTTTAATATAAATTAAAGAATGTTTTTTTGTGAAACTATTTATTTGACAGTTTATGTTTATATAAAATAAGAAATGAAACCGATCAAGGCATGCAGTTATTAGAAAAATGATCAATAGGGGAGTTGATGGACGCCATGCGAAGGGCAGACGTGTGAAAGACAGCTCTGCGCACTTTGCTAACTTTTCTAATTATTTTCATGATATAATCTGGTGAAATTCGGTATACCCGGTTAAACTTTTGCTGTTTGAGGTTAACATGGCAAAGAAGTTAAAATACTCGAGCTCTGGAGAATTAAAAGACACTTACGTGTCCGAGATGAGAGTCCGGACGGGCCTGTGGACCGCGGACTCATTTTGGGTGGTGCGGCGGGAGAAGAAATCCAGCGCAAGCTGTCCAACATGTCGGGGATGTTGACGAAGGTTGTTACTGACTTGGAGGATCTCGTTGTAATACGACATTCGGTTACCGCGATGGAAATAAAATTCTCAGAGTTAGTTACAAGAGTGGCGGATGCGGAGAAATTAATCGAATATCTGGAGTCTTCGGAAAGGGCAGTATCTGCTAATCCGCCCGCGACCAAGAGAGACTTGGAAAAAATATTGGAAAGATTGGAAGATTTGGAAAATCGAAACCGAAGGAATAATTTGCAGATTATTGGAGTTCCTGAGCATGAAGAAGGCAGAGATATGGTGAAATTCCTGGATGAGCTTTTCCCGAGTCTGCTCAACATAACAGGCCATAAATTAGAACTTGAGCGGGCCCACAGAGTTCCGGCTCGGAGATCTGGCGAGGGGGACAGGCCGCGACCAATCCTGGCTAGATTTCTGAGATCATCTGATAAAGATCTTGTGTTGCGCCAGGCGAGGAGCAAAGGAAGGCTCTCTTGGAAGAATCACAATATTTTCTTGTTCCCGGACTTTGCGAACTCGACAAGAGAGAAACGTGATCGGTTCAAGGAATGCAAGAAAGTCTTGCACCAACATAAGATCACTTGTGCACTGATGTTTCCGGCCAGACTGAGAATAAACACCAAAGACGGCAGCAAAGTATTTACGTGTCCCAATCAGGCAATGTCTTTTATTGAATCATTGGGTGAATAACGCGTTGGATGTTTCTCTTGTGAGTGGGTCGACTCGCTGTGTGTACTCTGAATCTCGGAGGAAAATGGCCGCCAAAAATAAATAAATTTTGCGTTGGCGCCGAACGGCTAGAAATATTGTTTTGTGAAAGATCACTTCCTTAAAGAAACTTTGGCATGGACGGAAGATCACTTTTACAATGAAGTTCCAGCCCAGATTAATAACAGATACTACAGACGACCGCAGAATTATGCGGCCTCCGAGTGAATTGACTCTTGACCATCAGGGGAACCGGGATGCGGTTTTGTTTCCTGCTCGCTCCTTGCGCTTGTGCCTCCTGTTGGCTGAAGTCCGAATTGCGGAGTATTTCCCGGGACGTTAGAATAATGACGTCATTCTTTCATAACAGCTGGCTCACTGATTATTCGTTTGTCTGTCTGAGGAAATTGAACGGCTCTATATCGGCTGGAATTTGTTTTGTTTTGTGAAGGAACACCTTTGAGGCAGTTCTGTGAACTAGTCTATACATTATGTGTGTTTACTCTGCTTATTGGTTGGGGTGTATTTTATTTTAGAAAATATTTTTTGTTACGTAACTTTGCCTCACAAATTTGTGAGGCAGAATCGTGCAATCCGATGGCAGAGTTGTCACAGGGGCTCTCGTAGGCGTACATGGACTCTGAGTTTAGGGGGATGTTTTTCTTTTTTCTGTTTGTTTTGTTGAACCCATCCGGTAGGAACTATACATTTTTTTCTTCAGTCCATAAGATTTATTCTAGAATAGATTTTTTTTTTTTATATCTAAATCACTCATTTCATCTGTTGCTGATTGTTCAATCGGAAACATCCTAGTCCCAGATCACGCCCTGGTGAGTTTAGAGGTGTGGCCACAAACGGAGAAGAAAAACCATTTAGTTGGCGCTTTAATGTATCCCTTCTACAAAATCCTGATTTTCGACAAATGTTAAAGACGGAACTTGATGTTTATATGGAGACCAACTGGTCCTCAGTATCCTCTGTGGGCGTGGCATGGGAGGCACTTAAGGCGGTTCTTAGGGGTCGGATCATACAGTATGCCTCATTCATTAAAAAATCCAAAGCACGAGAACTTGTGGAGTTGGAAGGACATATTAAAAGTGTAGAGGCAGAGCTGAAGAGCCGAATGTCGTCTGATGGTCTCAGAGAATTGACCAGAGATTGAAATATAGATATAATACTATTTTGTTGCGAAAAGTGGAGTTTTGGTTGTTCAGGGCAAGACAGTCATACTTTGAGTCAGGGGACAAAGCAGGAAAACTTTTGGCTAGATATATAAAACAGAGGGAGGCCATTCCCGCAGTGAAGTCTGTTAGGGGTGAAATTTTTACTTCGGCCATTGATATCAATAATGCTTTTAAAGAATTTTACTTGGATCTCTATAGTTCAATGTCTTCGTCTACCGATGAAGATATTAGAAACTTTGTGGAACCATTAGAACTCCCAGCATTGACGACGGAGCAATGAAATTCGCTTGATTCTGAGATAACCCTGGAGGAGCTTGGCGAGGTAATCAAGGCCCTGCCTACAGGCAAGTCTCCAGGGCCGGATGGTTTTACCACTGAGTTTTTCAAATCCTATGCTACAGAACTGGCTCCACTTCAGTTAGAAGTTTATACAGAATCATTAAAGAATGGAAAGCTTCCTCCAACATTGACATAAGCCTAATTGACCTAATGCAGCAGATACACTGGGAGAGGTGATTTCTGCTTTTGGAAGAGGACATGAAGCATCAGTGTATTACTCCTTACTGATTCAGAGTCTAGGGGACTGAATCTCATCCACTCTCAAGAGATTATGGTAGAAAGATTTAAATTTGGAATTGGGGGAGGGAGAGTGGGCTAGGATTAAAAAAAATATAAAAACTGCATCTAGAGACGCAAGGATGCGCCTTATACAATTTAAGATCTTACATCGGTTCTATTGGACCCCCTCTAAATTGAATAGGCTTGGTCTTAAAGACACACCCACCTGCTGGCGATGCCATTCAGAAGATGGAGACACTACCCATGTTTTTTGGGGGTGTCGTAAGATCCAAGAATTTTGGTTGAAAGTGCAGAGTTTTGTATGTGAGGTGTTGAACACTCAGATCTCGTTCTGCCCTAGACTCTGTATTTTGGGAGATGGGGAGGTCACAAAATTGGAGGATTGGTACAAAAAAGATTGGGTTATGACCAGTGTGATGATTGGTAGACAGGTTATTTTAAGGGGATGGAAATCAGATGGAGCGCCCTCGTTTCCAGAGTAGTGTGTGGAGATGGGGAGGGTGGTTGCCTTTGAGGAGGGGTCGAGCAGAAGGATTGGAGTTGGGAATTCCTTCAGGAAGAAATGGAGCAGTTATTTGGCATTTTTGGGGGACTCTTGAGGAGGGGCAGTGGAGAGTATATAATTTAGAGTTTAGGCTATGATTAGATAGATAGATAGATAGATAGATAGATAGATAGATAGATAGATAGATAGATAGATAGATAGATAGATAGATAGATAGATAGATAGATAGATAGATAGATAGATAGATAGATAGATAGATAGATAGATAGATAGATAGATAGATAGATAGATAGATAGATAGATACTTTATTATACTTGATTATTGTATTTTACCTTTATTTTTATTATTATTATTTATTTTTTTTAATTGTGTGCATTTGTATTTATTTTTTTATTTTATTTTATTTTTTTATATGTGAGTTTATATTCTATTGACCACAAGGTTCGTGGGGGGACCGGGTGGGGGGGGTATAGGGGGAGGGGTTATTGTGTGGATTTATGTTAAAAGTTTGATTCATTACATATGTTGTCTGTCTCTTGGTGTTCACTTGTGAATCAATAAAAGTGTTAATTTAAAAAAAAAAAGAAAAAAGAAATAAATAATCAACAACAGGCCGTGTGATTCAGCTCAGAGTTTGGTAACACTGCAGGAATTTGCTGAAGGCTAAAACGTTGAACCTTTTAACACAGAAACAGCAGGCGATTATAAAGCATTCGTAGCTCAGTGGTTAAGATGATGGAGGATCGATCAGTCATGAGTTTAAATCCCGGCACTGCCACTGCTGGGCCCTTGATTAAGGCCCTTAACCCTCAACTGCTCAGTTTTATAAAAGAGCAACAAATGTAACAAATGTGTAACAAAATAGTCCACACGACTAAACGAGTTACTTCTCTATAACTGCACTGTCTGGAGTGTATTATTCTGCTTATACCACAGCAATTTGCAAAGATTGCAGTGATTCATTTATTAATGGATGACGCTTCACTTTTTAAAGGTTTATATTTAAAGTTATTTCCTGTCATTACTTATGTTCACATTTATGTTTATTCGTTTAGCGGACGCTTTTATCCAGAGCGACTTACAGATGAGGAAATGCAAGCAGAGCGATACATCCAGGCTGAGAACAATACGAGTAGTGCTACTGTTCAAGATTTCTAACGGAGATCGGAAGAGGTGGGTCTCTAGCTGTTTTTATTAAAAATGGGGAAAGATTCTGCAGTCCGGTTTGAGGTTGGAAGTTCATTCCACCACTGAGGGACAGTCAGTGTGAAGAGATGTTACTTTATAGCAACAATAAACTGTATCTCCTCTCTCTCTCTCCCACTCAATCTCTCTCTCTTTCACTCTCTCTCACTCTCTGTCTCAATCTCTCTCTCATTCTCTCTCTCTCTGCTGCATTAGGATGATGATGTTCTTAACAACTAGCCTTTGTTGCGCTGACTTATTTTATTTATCTAATTAATTTGTTTTTTAATGCTCTTTAAATATTTATTTATTTATATATTGAGTCACATTTGACTTCAGTGTATATAATGTGACCTTTGTTAAATAAAGGATTGTAAAAAGTCTAAATACTCTCTCTCTCTTAATGGGAAGCACGGCAATGTTACAAAGTTCTGACACCGGAGACTCCTTCCTTGACTATTAAATAAATGTCTCCTAACTTCACCAAATTATGTGCTTCTTTGTTAAAAAGTTTATTTTTTACATGTTTATAATTTGTCTTAAATTACATAGAGCATCTGCCATACAAGACCGTATGTATGAACTGTGAACTGTGAACGGCAGGCCGGCTGAAGATCGTCATCATCTCCCGCTTGCCCATCTGAAGCATCACGCTTTTCGATTAAAGCAGCCATGTGTGAAAGAGTACAAAAGTGTTCACACAGATAAAAGCTTTCTGACTGCACCTCAGGCTTTAAAAACACAGCTCACTGACCCACCCATGACTGAAGGCATTAACCTAAACTGCAAAAAACCCAAAGGTTTTTAATGAGCTCCAGCACCAGTGTCAGAGAAAATGCGGCTGGCAAATCAAAATCATTAAAGTAACTGACCTTTAGTAACTGTGCTTTATAATGCTGTTTTTGTTGTTGTTTTTTAGTATTTTATTTTATTTGGCCCCTTTTGACAGACTTCATTCGAAGATGTTTCCTTCTGAAACATTCATTTTTGCATGAAATTTTTTTTTTATCAATCCAAATAAAACCTGACATTACTTACCGAACATCCACGAAGACATATTTCTATAAATCGCATGCTCTTTCTATTCAGTCTTTTTCTGCCAAAAATATTTCCTCCTTTTTTCCCCCTCACTTTATATAAGAATGCAGCATGGCCATGAACAGCAACTGATCTTCTGAAGGTCTTCTCTGTCCGTCACGTACAAAATATAAACAAGAGCATGTTTGTGTCGCAGGGAAGAAGAGAAGAAAAAAAAAGACAAGAAGCTATTTCAAGAGGAAACTGGCGTACAACCAATGTGAAGAAAAAAAAACATTTAATGTCCTCTGTTGACAATTTCCTGACTGAAGAACCATGCTTGAAGGAAGACAATACACTGTAGGCTCTCAGAGGATCAGATCATGTAAGAGTTCTCATCAGAGAAATATCACATAACTTAACTCTCATTATCCCATCCGTAAACGTTTACCATGGGACAAGATAAAATTCCTCCATGGTGCACGTAATAATAATAATAATAATAATAATAAATAAGTTATAGATCACTATAGAAACAACTACATAACTAAAAATCCATCAGACTGAGGTGCAGCATTATACAAAAAAAAAGGTATTACTTACTGCATGCTCAATTCAAGTCTATCTGATTTCTAAAGCACTTTTAACAACAGATATTCTCACAAAGCAGCTTTGCAGAAATCAGGATGTAGATTTAGGTCTCTAACGAGTGGTGACATCAGCGAGGAAAAACTCCCTGAGACCACATGAGTAGCAGCGTAATGACAGTTATATGTATTTTTTTTTTTTAAACTCAGCTCTATAAAAGCATATCTCTCACCCTCAGTCTCTCCGCTTTTGCTCCCTGCTTTCTGTCCTGAGCTTCAATGCAATGCTTCATCCCCTTTCGGAGCAGCACCCTTACAAGGCGGAGCTTAATCTGAACTTGTGACAACAGCAGCTGAGATCTTGACCCTTGAGTGCCTTTCAAAATAATAATAATAATAATAATAATAATAAATCACACCACTAACTAAATTGAGAAGCAGATCTGAGAGCATGTTTACAAATAATCATGGCCAGGAATTTCATCTTTTCTCATAGAGCAAAAATACAAATCATGGTCCTGCTTAAGTAATTAAGCCCCAATTCTCTGGTCTTCCCATGAATCTGTGTGGGCAGTGGGTTATTCCACACTGTACATCAACACGGATGTGTAGGTGATATAAAAGTGATTATTTAAGCTATGGCAAGCATTGAAATATCCAACAGATGTTAAAATGTGCGACGGCTGTGAGGACAAATCCTCTATTTATTAGCTCCTCTCTAATGTCAAGTTTGAGACGAGCAACAGCTGTAATTAATGATAATGATAATGAGTCTTGATTGGTCTTCGCATACCGCAGCATACAAGGAAGTTGGGGTCAGAGCACAGGGTCAGCCATGATACGGCGCCCTTGGAGCGGAGAGGGTTAAGGGCCTTGTTCAAGGGCCCAACAGTGGCAGCTTGGCAGCATCAGAACCCCCAACCTTCCCATCAGTAACCCAGAGCCTGTTGCCCGGAAGAGAACAGTGTCATCGTAAACAAACTCCTCGCTGCATTTCAGCTTTTCTTCATTCATTGTTCCTTATATATTTTATACAATATAGCTTAATCTATCTATCAAAATGCATCCTTTAATTCGGTGAAGCAATCTGTCAGACTCCTCCTCCTTCTCACAAGGAATAACATCCGGGTACCTTTGGGGCAATCGTTTCTCATCTCAGATACTATTTAGTATGGATACTACGCCAAGTGGGACACAGGAAGAGTGTGATCAGCAGGAGTCATGGTAGGACTACAGAGAGTGAGACCCCTACTGGCTTGGCATGGAAATGTCCTTCTTTTGAAAGATCAGCAACGGTCAGATAATTAACTGGCTATTGAGCGAGATAGTGGACACGGTGTTGTCCAATATCCTTATAATTACTTTGTCTGTGTATATAAGTACCCTGGATATTTTTTTTAATATTATTGGAATATACGCATGATCACAAAGTTTGCTATGATTTTTTTTTAATCCTAATTGCTCACTCATAGAACAAGGAACATCTTTTGTGTCAAATGATGCACTAAGGACGCTCAGCATCGTCTAATGGCTGAAAAATGCTTTGATCTACTCCAAAATGCTACACAACAGGGTTTGATCTGGATCACTGTGGTCATCTCTGAGGCCTGATGCAGGTCTTGTGAGAAATACAAACCAGATTTGTGTGAGATGAGATTCCTCAAAGCAGTCAGACTGTCGCCATGACAAACTAATCATCAATCAATATCAATCAATTACTACTACTACTACTACTACTACTACTACTACTATTATTATTATTATTATTATTATTATTATTATTATTATCCATCCATCTTCTAAATCTTACTCCTTCTTCAGGGTCACAGGGGAGCATGGAGTCTATCCCAGGGAACATCGGGCACAAGGCGGGGTACACCCTGGACAGGGTGCCAGTATTATTAGTATTATTATTATTATTGTTGTTGTTATTTTTCTTATTATAATTATGATTAACATTAAGATTATTATTAATAATAATAATAATAATATTAAAAAGATTATAAATATTATATTTTGTTATTATTATTTTATTGTTATTGTTATTGTCTTCTTCTTATTATTATTATTATCATTAAGATTATTATTATAAATATTAATATTTAAAAGAAGCAGATTTTTATTACTATTTATTAATATTATTATTATTATTATTATTATTATTATTATTATTATTAAGAACAAGAAGTTTCATTCTATTATTTTTTATTATTATGTATTATTATGTATTATTATTATTATTATTATTATTATTATCCTTTTTTTATTCTTATTCTTATGCAGATAATACTTTAAATATATTCAAATACTTCCCAAAGGGAAATAATTTCAATAAAATAAAATAAAAACATAATGGAAGAATCCAAAAAACAGCAAAAAGCAAATGTAATAAAAATTAAGATGAATAAATTCAGACAAAACAGTAATTGTATGTATGCATGTATAAAACAGGAATTGTAGCTCAGACACAAACATTCAAATGAAATATTTAATAATAATAAAAAAGGTATAATAATAATAATAATTGGTCCTGAAATTATACAGCAAGTAAAAAAATAGAGAAGATTCAAAGTAAAAAATAAATAAAATCATGAGCAAGTGATGAGTTTGATAGAAAGTGTCACTGTTGATTCATAAAGCAGCAGTATGGAGAAAAATTGAAAAGTAGCAGTGACTGATTCAATCAATCAATCTCTCTCTCTCTCTCTCTCTCTCTCTCTCTCTCTCTCTCTCTCTCGTGTAGTATGTGATCTCAATCTCCAATCAGAATACAGAAACTAAATAGAAACATGTTACTGACATGAGAGAGAAGAACTACACTAAGCCAATGCTCTTGGAGGAGAAAAGTGCTCTCATTGCTGCAAATATAAAATCAAGTAGACAATGGTCTGCAAAGGAGGCAGGGAACATCCTCACAATATTTTTATTATACAAGAATAGGCTAAAAAATCAGGGTAAATATATCACGAGGCATGGAAAGAAAGCCATATTGATCGATTTGAACAAGAACTGGGCCTTGCTACGACAAGTCACGGTGGCTGGAGTGTAGGAACGTCTTATATAAACACAAACACGGTGGATTCAATTCGGTCGGGTGTCACAGGGTGACACTACTTCCATTTGCATGAACCGCTGATTTTCCAGTAAGATTTTCTTATTATGACTTGCATAAGTTTTCATCCCCTCTGAACTTTTCCACATTTTGTTGTGTTACAACCTACGGTAGAAAATGAAACAGACGTACAGTAATTGCGGTTATGTGTCAGGAAACTTTACACAAAAAAATTGTCCATAATATTGAAGTGGAGGGCAAAATTTGGGGATGAAACCAGAGTACCGAGATGAAGACCCTGAGGCACGGGGAGAACATGCGGGCTCTGTGCACACATGCTGAAGGCGGGATTCTAACTCCCAGTCCATATAATAATAACCTGTCTTCTTTATCTTAATCCATTTTTTTTTTTAAACATGTGGAGGTACGTTCTCTCTCTCCCTCTCACTCTCTCTCCCTCCCTCTCCCACTCTCTCTCTCTCCACTTCCTGGTTTGTGTCATGTGTATTATGTGATCTCAATCTCCAATCAGAATACACAAACTAAATAGGAACATGTTACTGACATTGCTATAGATAAATGTGATGGGCTTAAGCCTTGCCCCGTTTACTGGGAGTGATCTTAAAGCTACCATTAAGAAGGTGTAAGGCAGAGCATCCTCGGGACGGCCATCTCAAGAGAACCATGTAAAATATGCAGAGCAAAAAGCCTAAGCCCAGGAGAGCAGGACGACAGACTGTCTGTCAAAGCGATGAAGAACAGTGTGTGTGAGATGCGAGTGGAGGTCATATGTGAACCACATGGAAAGGGAACCGAGCCAGCGCACGTGAAATGCAGCGTTTCAGTGAAGCAAGCTCTTTGTGAGAGAGAAGAACTACACTAAGCCAATGCTCTTGGAGGAGAAAAGTGCTCTCATTGCTGCAAATATAAAATCAAGTAGACAATGGTCTGCAAAGGAGGCAGGGAACATCCTCACAATATTTTTATTATACAAGAGTAGGCTAAAAAATCAAGGTAAAGATATCATGAGGCATGGAAAGAAAGCCATATTGATCGATTTGAACAAGAACTGGGCCTTGCTACGACAAGTCACGGTGGCTGGAGTGTAGGAACGTCTTATATAAACACAAACACGGTGGATTCAATTCGGATTCAACTTCCATTTGCATGAACCGCTAATTTTCCAGTAAGATTTTCTTATTATGACTTGCATAAATTTTCACCCCCTCTGAACTTTTCCACATTTTGTTGTGTTACAACCTACGGTAGAAAATGAAACAGACGTACAGTAATTGCGGTTATGTGTCAGGAAACTATGCACAAAAAATTGTCCATAATATTGAAGTGGAGGGAAAAATTTGGGGACGATACCAGAGTACCCAGATGAAGACCCTGAGGCACGGGGAGAACATGCGGGCTCTGTGCACACATGCTGAAGGCAGGATTCGAACTCCCAGCCCATATAATAATAACCTGTCTTCTTTATCCATTTTTTTTTTTTTAAACATGTGGAGGTACGTTTTGCTAATTGTCTAACCATTAACATAGACTAGCATTGATTCCGGTCTCTAAATTGGCTAGGCAGCAAGTCAAATTGTAACTAATGGCAAATATTGGTTATTTACAGGATATTTCACTTCTGATTAATTCATTAGCAACCATCATAGCGTTAGTCATGCATATGACCGGCAAACTGTAGCAACGTCTTTCTTTCCCCCTTAGTAAGATTTTGACATATCATCTATACTTTCACTTAAATATCAATTTCTTTTATATAATATAAAGTTGAAGTGCTTAAAGACTTTTGGTAGGAATAATGTGAGGAGGTGTGACATGGTTCCCATCTCACACCTCCAGGGTCACTGGTTCGATCCTGAGCTCCTGTAACGGTCTCTTCTCTGTGTGCACAAATGCGTGGTATCAGAGTGAGATCATCCACTGAAGAAATGGTGAGACTTGGGTAAAAACTGTTGTTTTGGGGGGGATGTGCAAATCTTTTAGGGGAAAGTGAGCATAAATAAAGTATGAGGATGAATTATGTAGTTCTGGAGGGTGAGAGGAGCCACAGCTTTTGAAGCGTAATAGGAACAGCACCAGGCACTGGACGGTGCTACAGTGAATGACCACATGATGGCGTAAAGATCTAAAAATAATGAATGCTGCTTTCAAGCCTGATTAATGAGTTACTCATCGTCAGTTCTTGGTATTTGCAACAGTAAAATGAAATGAGTCGAAAATATTTTATCCAGAGCGAAGCATCAAGAAATAGTGATTGCATAAACTTGTAAAATATTTATTTCTTAGGTCAATTTTAATGAAGAGAAATAGGATCAGTCTATTAGCTGAGCTTGACTGGTGATGAAAAAAAAATACAATAATTATCACAGCCCTATTAATCTCTCAAACAAATCAGGCTTGATTGATCGGTGACTAATCCTATTTTGAAAGGAAAGGAAGGATGTTTTTTTTTTTTTTTGGGTCTCTGTCTCCTCCCATCATCCCCAGTCTAAGCAACCAAGAATATTTATATAACAAAATCAGTGAATACCTGAGAACAGAGTTGGGAAAACAGTAGTTTAAGTAAATTCCCAAGTTCTACCACCAAGTGACACTATCACATAAATTGCTGCAATACTCCTTTATTAGCCTTGTGTTACAATTCACATTTTAATAAGAAAGTGTAAGGTACTATAAAATTAGCTAGAGTTTTGTGTTTAGATATTGATTATCCATAAAGAGGATTATGGTTTACTATATAATAAAAATGTAAAGGGGGGTGATTTAAATAGCACAAACATACAAAGTTATGCAGATATGACCACACTCAATGCATAGGTTATTTAAACACATTTCTCAAAACCCCCTTTTTTAACTTGTACAAGTCTGTCATTTTAGAGGCATAAACACCACAATACTAATTACACGTTACAACATGATCTGCTGTGACCCATTCTAAATCAGAGCAATCGGAGGTGATTAGCCTGCAGGTGGTAGGGGTCAGAGGTGAAAGGTGACGACACACATTCCTGGACTGGGTGACCACCATTGGTTGACCCACACAAAGCTTGCACCATAGGACATGACCTCATGTCAGTCATCCTCCGGTTAACGTAGAGACTCTAATGCCACTCTGGAAGCCGCAGGTGGTTACAGCCACCGTAAACACCGAGACAACCGTCGAGTGTGAAAAGTGATCGTAGTGAAAGGATGGAGGAGGAGGAGGGGAGGGTGGATGGGTGAAACAAAAACAAAAAAAAAACTACGCCGTTTGGTTACACATAACTGTAGGTGATTTATTTTTTTTAATAACACAGTATAGGATGTAAGAGTTAATAATTATAATCTTTAATTACCAAGTACAAGCTGTAAACAGATATGTATTTACAAAAAATCTTTTGGAAGAAGTCTCCAGTGTCAACAGAACTAACGCTAACGTATTTGACATTTTCCCGTATGGGGAAGTCTTCAATACCTATATATTAATGAAAGGCTTCTGCTGAATTTACGTGTCGCCCTTCAACCCAGAGCGGGATAAGGTGCTTACAGAAGATGAACGAATGAACGATGGATTACACCGTCGTGGACAGTTGTGTGATGCTAAAGACATCGTTCTTGCTTTACACAATCTGTTCTATCATTTCTTACCATCAATATACAACTTACTTCTTCTTCTACGACAATATACATGTCACAGTCAGGAATAATCTTCCTTTATCAGATGATCTGTGATGCACTGCAAAGTTTTCCACCGCCTGCATCTGGCACACCTGCAGACTGAAAGGCCATAAATCATAGCTAGGGAGCATGGGCGCTTCTAATTTGGTTCTTTGAAAGCCTAATGTACTTCCATGAATTACTAAGCGACCATCATGGTTCGGACCAGGACGCTGAAACGGAGCACATGTTGTTCGTGGATCAAGCACGATTACTTTTCCATCTTTAATACACTCAGGTGTACATTGTATTTATTCAGAGTCGAAAACAGAAGCACGCTGTTAATTGTAACTGTAATATTTACTACACTTGTCACTATGTTTGTTCTGTACAGACTGCAAATACTATACTGTCGAAACAGTTCACTACCCAATATGTGCTTAAATGAACTGGTTAAATTCCTGAAAGTAATGGCACCTGACTGTAAAAATGAATGAATATCCCCAAATCCCATCATTAGAAGCTTCAAGAGAGGAAAATATAGCAGACAGGAACAGCTGGATGACTAACAAATTGCTAAATCATTAATTTTCAGTGTGCTAAATGCCTGGGATGAGGATTCGGTGAACAGCAAGCGAGCAAGTGTAAACGTTTGAACTGGTTCGTTTGTGTAAGTTCAGTTATTATTGTGTCTTGTGGATTCGATGTGAACCTCAGTTACGTGAAATGGTGTATTCAGGGCAGAGCTCAATAAAAACTTTTTAAAAAATGACAATTTTCATGATCTTATTAACATTTTGCAAATTATGCAAGGGGTGTGTAAACTTATTACCTCAAATGTAAGACTCTAGTTTAGTACTGAGATTGCAGACAGACGTGTAAATGAATATGACGTGCACCGAGGGTCACATTCAATGACGTTCCTTTATGAACCAGCCGTAACAGACAGGTCTCATAGTGAATGATATAAACAATTATAACTAGAATAAATAGAGCACTGGTACAATCAGGTGTGCATATAAATATTATATTAAAATAAACCTCTCTAGGATAGAGACACCCGGTGACGCCCAGGCATCTCTTCTCTCCCCAATCCGGGCTCGGGCATTCTTTTGCTTTGATCTTTGTGGTCGAATTTCTAAAAGAGTCCTTCAGTTTTCTTGAGGTGGTGTTCATGTCTACAGAATTGGAGATGAAGCTTTCAGACTGGGACACACTGGAAGACCGTTTCAGAGGAGATGAATGGCATGTTTTAGATCCTGAACCTTTGTATTCGTGGCTCAGAGTGACTTCAATGCATTCCACGTCTCTTACCCAAACACGGCGCCCAAACACGACCCTCACTGAACCTTGACTTTCACGTGAACCCAGAGGTCGGCTGCATGCTATTTCCATTTCAACCAAACCTGAAGCCCACACACGCACGCACGCACACACACACACACACACACACACACACACACACACACACACACACACGCACACACACCGGTTGTCTTACTATCCTTGTGTGGACCTTCCACTGACATAATTATTAAAGCAGCTGATTAATTCTACATTAAATCTCAATAAGCAAAAATAAACCTTTTGGCTCCTTTAAAATAAAAACGATTTTTTTTTCTATAACACAGCAACCATCAACTCTCACACTGCTTGACGACACGCAACTCGCTGCCATCCCGTGGACGCAGAGGAAAAGCACCGTGACCACAGACACAGCCTGTCGAAACAGCGTGGTGGTCCTGAGCACGCCTCGACAGCTGCAAATAATATTGTCTTAAGGCACGTTTCTGTCTCTGACTCCTCCGGGACTGGCGCAGATACACGTTTCTACCTGGAGTAGACTGGGCCTTGATCTTACACCACTTTCCCTGTGGTACTCTGGGGACAGTGGGAGCTGATGGTCCACTTTACCTCAACGCCTCCGTAAAACATTCCACCCTTCAATAAAACTCCTTCTCAAAGCTACAGGCAAAACACAGCAACCACACATTTATCTGCGGATCGAGTTCCTTACATAATAACGTGTTGGGAATCTGTCCCATGACTAAAGGGACTAAAGAATAAGTATTCGCCCCCACCGAACTGGAACTTTTCTACATTTTGTAGCGTTAAAACCTGGAACTGTAATGAGCTTTATTAGGATTGTGATCATAATCATGAATACACACAAAACAGCCCATAATATAGTGTAAAATAGAAATGGCCAGGAGTCCATTAAAGAAAGCAAAATCGGCCATGCTCTCAGAGTGAGAGCGATTGCATCCTTTTCGTCGTATGCGTCTATGAGCTCGTACCTGCAGAAGAGGGCAAGTTTTCTCCAAGTCTGTTACTCTGCCCTGAGTAGCAGTTGAAAAAAAAGATGCGGTTGTCTGGCCTCACGTGTTAGCCTTTGGTCATATGTTGTCATATGATAAAGGAGAGCTGGCTGGTGGGTGGAAATTGGCCAACTTGAAGATTTGAAGACTAACCTGAAGGGGGGGAATGGGATAATAATTTTTTTTTTTAAAGTATTCGCCCCCATGTCTGGAAAATCACTCAATTAGTTCTTCCACAACCAGTTGCCATCAGAAGTCACATAATTGGTCAAATGCTATCAAAACAAGTCCTAGAGAAGGTTCTGGAAAAGAATAAATAGATTTGATTTGATCAGAAAAAAACAATCCCAAATTTTGGAGCACTGTTAAATCCATCCATCCATCCATCTTCAACCGCTTATTCCTGCTTCAGGGTCGCGGGGAACCTGGAGCCTATCCCAGGAAGCATCGGGCACAAGGCGGGGTACACCCTGGACAGGGTGCCAGTCCATCGCAGGGCACAATCACATACATACTCACACACCCATTCATACACTACGGACAATTTACCAAGCTGCCAATCAACCTACCATGCATGTCTTTGGACTGGGGGAGGAAACCGGAGTACCCGGAGGAAACCCCTGCAACACGGGGAGAACATGCAAACTCCGCACACACATGGCCCCGGCGGGAACACTGTTAAATCCATTATTTAAAAAAAAACAAACAAAAAAAACAGAAAAAGTACATGTTTATCGCAGCTCTTTATCTGTTTATACAACTACAACTTGTACACTCTACCCAACAGAAATCTAGGCCTCTTTATAGATATAGGGAGCTGTCAGATCGTCTGTAGCCCAGCGAACAGGCGTGCTGCCATGTCATGAGCTTTATCTTTTTTATTCCTAAAAATATCCATCAATATAAACCTGCCACTGGTTCACATTATTATCATGATCAATTTTTGCTATTATCGGTCGCCTCCTTGCCAAAATACTGTATAGTTCAAGATACTCTTCACTGTCTCCAAGGCTCTGAAATCAGATGACACACCAAAGGCCAAGCAAGTAAAGGCGGCCTAGCCGGGACATGTGTCACCGACAGGCCCTTCATGCGGTCTCTTGCATTTTTCTTCGTGTTGCCCTCGAGCATCAGCCCGAAAGTCCCATCTGCTTTTAAGAATCGCTGGCTTTTCTCTAGCCTTAATGATCCCTTTCAGCAAATACCCTTTGTGGAACACAGGGATCTCATTTCTCTTTTGAAATCTATTTCCCCCCCCACCCCCGTCTCTATTTTCCAGTCAAAAGGAAGCGCCATCACTTGTTACAATAATGTGTAGAAAATAGTTCAAACTCCTCGGCTGTTCCAAGACAAAGTTCTAGAGCGGTCTGCTTTTTGGCGCTTTTGCCTCAAGGTGACTGTGTGGGCCAAAAAAAAAAAACATGAAGAAAGAGGAGAGCACGATGTTAAAATACGTCTCAAGGACAGATAATTGACTACTACTATTGAGCCGTTGCTTCCCTTTTTTGAAGATACATTATGAAAGCATCTCATCTGAGATGGAAAATGAGTTTCGGCCACTTTGATGTAATAAAAATTCGAAGTGTGGACGAATAATGTTGCGTTTAATGAATGTATCCGTCGTTCCGCGTTAACAGCTGTTGCACCTCAGTTTAAAATCGAATCTAAACGTTCAAGATCTGTGCATGAACGGGGTCATCGGCACCCCCTCGTCTCCAGTTCTCTCAGCTGTCTGAAGACGTTCGGGGCAGCTGTGTTGTAAAAGCACATCCCTGCACGTGAGATGACAACCGTTTGCAACATGAGAACACGATTCAAAAGAACAGCACAGGACAACGAAGCATCCGTGCTGAACAGGTGGATATCACAGGCACTGCTGCGTTCATTACAGAGAACAGCGGCAGGCAGGTGAGGCTGAATTTCACACTGGCTGTCGACTCAGGATGAAAAGTTGCCGTGTGGCGTTCTGCCTTTCTGCGACAGCGGGGTTTAAATTACTATAATAGTAGTAAAAAGTCAAGGAGTAGACATTTCACTGACCGTATATTCATGCGCTTGGGTTTGTAATAAATTTGTTATAGAATTGAGTAGAGAAAGAAGGCAGTGAATTTGACCTATTGTAAGATCAAACTGAGCATCAGCAACGTAAATCTAGCAGCTAAGACACTTAGCATGTGTGTTGTGATAGCTCACAAATAATAGCTAATTTTGAAGAAAAAAATAACAACCATAGATCAATGATGATCATGTAGTTATTGAAAGCTGTTTTGGCTAAAACACTCAAAAATATATAGATTTTCACTAATTTACTTTAGCTGCTAATCACGTTTTCTTACACTTTTTAAATTTGTACACTTTTTTTTTCCAGGAAAAAATTTCCCATTTAATTCTTGTGAAAGCGTAAAGGTACACGGCACATATGAAAAGTTTGCAACGCTATCTCGTTTGTTAGCTTCATTTTAAGAATGTCCACTAATTAGTCCACTAACTGAAGACTCGTTAGCGATTGTTAATTATAATTAAGTAAATTGACAACCGTTTATAAATGCTGTCCGTACGCCAACGACCCGTCTGTAGAATTTACCTCAGGACAGAGTAATGACTATGTGCCTAGTTAACTTGTACGGCTTTTCCAGACTCGGTCGGGGCAGTCACCAATGAAGTACTTGTTCATTACATCTCTGATACCAAAGGCATTTGGGAACACCCTCGCAAAATAGGGGTTTGTTATACACTGAGATTCATCAGGATCAGGAAACGTCCTTCTCTAACTCTGTATTTGCACATTGGTTTGACATGTACGGCAGGGGTGGTGGGGGTAAATCGTATTAACTACACTAGTAGATCATCATTGCAATCTAACACCCATAGCAAATGTAGTTTAAGACACAGCTGTCCACAGAGTCCCTGAATAAGCAGGAGGGTGAGAGACACTCAATCAGGTGTTCCTGAATCTAAATCCCTCCACAAAAGTTGCATTAGCATTAAAGTACCATATAGACTATAAGACTATACCCTGTGTACCGAACTGCTGATTTCTGTAGCTAGGAACGTCTCAAATCAAGCACTAAACAGAAATGGCAAGCTACTGTGTGTCATTGAACTGCAACAAAACAGCCTGCATGGGAATAACCACCAATATTAACATCATAAAATATATATCCAATGATTTTGGCTCTTAATTTTTGTCTGCTGTGTTCTTGCTTGGTACATCGACGACTTCGGAGTAGACGGTTTTATTTCTCAGAAGTTCTAGTACATCATCTGGGCTCCTACTTGCTCAACTGAAAAGCAGTGTCGTCAAGGATATCAAGTTTGAATCCTGGTGATGCTACGACCGACCATGCAAGGCCAGGAGCTAGGAGGATGGCGTTACTCTCTTTCCTGTCAATCAGAGCGACACTATAGCCAATCGGGAGCTCAGGCATTCGAAAGAGGGTAGTATCCTCAGAGGATATGGAACAGGGCAGATCATGTATGTGGAAAATTCAGCTTTCCGCTGAGTGTTCAGCTGCCCAGTGATATAGCATGAGCAACAGTTGGATAAGATGCCAGGGCTGGCTGTATATGATTCGGAGAAAGCCAGTTGCACTGACCTACACAGTCATGAAAGTCTTCAACCATCTTGTCTCAGCTTATCTTAAGGTTATTACAGATCTCGTTTGCTGGACCCCCTGCAGTTTGTCTTAAGAGCCAACGGATCTGTTGAAGATGCGATCAATATAACCGTGCATTTCATGCAGCATCATCGTGACAGGCCATGAAGTTATGCAGAAGTTTAGTTTGTAGACAACCCAGAGCTGCTGCAGGTCAAGCTCTAAACAGTTGTGTTGCCAGATCCCATTTGTCAGACAGGAGAAAGCACACTAGGAACTAGGAATTTACTAGGAAAACACACACATCAGGCTTTCTGACCCTCAGTAAAGGATCACCTCAAGGCTGCATGTGCTCGGCTATTCTCTTTAGTCAACACACCAATTCACTACATGTCCACAGACCTGTCTGTGGATTTTTTGATGATCCCACCGTAGTCTAAATCATCATTGATGGATCCCCCGTGGAAAGCAAGTTGAGCGACTGCAGTCACAACCATCTGGTGCTCAACATAACAAAGACTCTTGAGACAGATGTAGAGAGGTTGTAGTCACCACTGGCTCTGGGATCTGAAATTCCTGAAGTCACTCAAATTCCTGCGCACCATCCTACCCATGGACCTGAGGTTGGAACGAAACACAGCTCCACTGCTAAGTGCAGCAGATGATCTTCTTTCTGAAGCTTAAAAAAATTCAACCTTTTGCAGGTTCTAATAGTCCAGTGATCGTTGTGTCCATCCTCACCTCATCATGGTTTGGCTGCTCAACCGCACATGAATGAGCCGAACGTCAATGCTCTTTGGTATCCTCCCAGCTCTTTGGGACAGCCATGATAGCACAGAGAGGAAATGTGATAGCAAGATTATAACTGACTCCTGTCACCCTGGGCATCACCTTTTACAAATCCTTCCCTCCAGCAGACCCATCAAGGCTAGAACAACCAGGCACACAAACAGCTTCTTCCCCAAAGCCTCATCAGTCACACCAGACACCACAATATAAACCCAGTATCGCCGTTTGAACAACTGTCTCTTCCGTACCATAACCTGCACTTTACTATAATATTCTTCTAAAATTATTATTCTTTATTCTTTATTCTAATATTATTTATTTTAATTTCTATTTTATTATCATCTTGTTATTCTCTTCTTGTATTTTATTTTAATATGCTACACTGTGTAATATTATTAGGTATAAGTCTTTAAAAGGTATGGACATTATATTTGTTAAAGTGCGCAGACTATTTAGTAGATTTGAAGTCAGCAGGGGACTTTTTTCGTACTGGAATTTTTTATTTTAGTAATTTTTTTTTTTTAGCTCACTCTAGGTCCACTTTGTGGACAACCCTAGGGGTGATACACTGCTGTCTCCTTTTTTATTTTTACTTTAGTTTTTGGGTTTTATAATTCTTATATAACCAGCAACAGCTATTGAGTAGCCATGATGAGCCGGGGGGCGGGGGGAATTCTTTTTTTTTTATTTTTAATTAATTAATTAATTAATTAATTGATAATGATAATGATAGTGACAATGATTATTGTTATTATTGTTATTATTTTTTCTCAATGAAATATTTGGGGAAGGGAGGGGAGAAAAGGTAAATGAATTACATGAATATGAAACACATGAAAATGAATTATATGTAAATTAATTACATGAATATGAATCACAAGCATGAATATGAATCACATGAAAATGTATCATATGTAAATGAATCACATGAAAATGAATCACATGTAAATGAATACCATGAATGAATATGAATCACATAATAATGAATTACATGTAAATTAATTACATGAATATGTAAATGAATCACATGTAAATGAATCATATGAAAATGAATAAATAAACAAAGGCAAAAAAAAAGAAAAAATATATATATATATTCTTCTAAAAGAAAAATTCCTTCTATATCACAAAGAACATTCCTTGAATGCATAACATACATGGCAAATAAAACAGACTCCAGATACTTGGTTTTGAGAACTTTGAGTCCTGTTTAAGACAAGAGACATGTCTCTGATCACTCACTTTGCATACTTTTAGTGCAAGAAGTGGTGAATTTTCAATATACAATTCCGTGTTATACATGACATACATGGATGGTGTTTATGAATCTCCAGAAAGTAAAAAAAAAAGTGTGGATTTTTGGCCACGATGCCTGCATTAGCTATGGCTAACAAACCAAGTGAAGCAAGTTCAGGGTGGTTATTTTTCCAAAGCCTCACAAAGTGTTAATGGGAGTCAGGTGCAGCTCTTTGATTAGACTTTATAGGATCACAGATTTAAATACTGTATAAAATTCGTTATATAATGTCTCCTAACGAACCTTTCGTTAGTAATTCTTGCTACTAGCAACACTGGTCCAAATGGTATATGCTTGTCATGTCTAAATATAAAGACGAAGAAGTGGCTAAATACGCTTAATGGACAGAAAAGTCTGGCAGGCACTAATGAATGAAACGAAGGGTACCGTTTAAGAAAATCATGAAAACTTTGCAGTTGTCACGTCCGTTCAATAATTGGAAGAAACTTCTTCCCTGATTATGCTCTGATTGCCCTGTCTGACCTTGACTGATCAGCATGAATTAGTCCAAGTTAAGTTTATTGGCCTCCACGAGTTAAATTGGGATTTAGAAAGTAAGGGAGCACAACTACTAACAACGGTACTGTTCAAAATCCATAATCCAGGTTTTAACATGAGAGGTTCAGACGGGATTTTGTGAAGCTATTCTACAAATGTACAAAAAGATAATGGAAATATAGCTACATTGTCACGTTTCAACCCCTCAACATCTCATTATTTTGACTTAATTTTTTTTTTTACTCCAAAACATTACGTTGTTATTTGGACTTCAGAATTTATTTGAAACATTATAAGTTGTTACGTCAAAACATTTTCAGTACTTTTTACCTAGAAATTTCATACATTCAAGTTCAAATCTCAAAATTCCAAAGTTCTTGCTACAGATATATCTTCAACATTAAATTAAAATAGAAAATCTCATTATTTCAAGACAGTAAAACATATTGAAATAAGATATCGAGTCAAAATAATGCGATATTAAAAGATGATATTATAATAACATATTACTCACAGTTCAAGACTTCTGGACTTCAGAGGCAAGCCACTGTTAATGGGAACGTGACTTATGCAGCAAGGTAATAACATAAAACAGGCCAGAAAGTTGAGCAAGAACTTTCAAGAGAGCCACAGGGGAAAAAAAACCCTGGAGGTTCTTCAGATGCTACGACAATGGAGCTACAAAAGACACATCAATTGTTTTTCTCCTGAAACATGAAATATTTACTATCGCTCATTCAATGGAACGTGTTCCATTGTACATGGAAGAACTTCCATATGTTTCCAGGAACTTGCTTACATGAAGCAAAGTGTGTTGTGGCAATTCTACAGAATTCTATAGACATGGAGACATATCTGTGATTCATACATGAAAAAATTTTGTTTTGTTTTTTTGTTTGTTTTTTTACTAGTATTTCATTTTTATGCAGTGGAGGAATTTTGAGATCGTTCCAAACGCAGCACGTGCAAGATACCTCGCCTCCTCACAAACATCAGCTGGCGATAGTCCAGGTGTGACATTTGGCTTTAATTTAGGCCATGCCCTCGGAAACATTCTTTATTCTTCACACCGACACGGTATTACTATACTCCCTGCTGATCGTGCTGGATCCAAGCCCATTAAAATATGCCGTTACTTCCCCTGACCTTGCAATGCAATTAACATTATCGTGTACACAGTGAGTTTCAAGGCCAAAGATTAGCCGAGGTCTCCTTGTTTATTTATAGCTCATCAGCATTCTGGACTATACTGAGCGCATGTCATGGGTACGATCATGACTGGAACGGTCAAGGACGTCACTATCGGTGATTGTTCAACAGGACATTCCTTCGGCATCGAGATGAAAGCAGATTCACACGATACACAATACAAACAGTGGCAAAAAAAAAACGGGTTTAGATAATGTCCTCAGGAGGAATCTGGTCTGATGCGGATTCCATCGAATTACAGGAACATTTTCATTCTGTGGATTCTTCAGATTATAACATCTAAGCACGAGGATGATGCCAGAATATACATGAGCAAAAGAGATCCAGCTGTGGCGAGAATAAAAAAATGAACCTCCAAGCACCCCACATTTAAGGCCTCTCTGTTAAACCATACTCTACACCTTGGATGAGCGCTTTTCTTGAACGCTGCTTTTGAACTTGCCGTTTTTGTTGCTGTGTGAGTGATTGATGTCTAGAGAGTCACTTCTAAAGTGGATTCGGTTACTTTACCTGCAGTCGCCGTCACCGATACCCTAATCTATTATCACGTAAGTATTACTTTTAGTGCCATATGGGGGAGGATCAGAGACGTTAAGACAGATACTACAGAGTCACGACAGCAGAGAAGGCCTGAGGGGAGAGACGGTTTCACGTTTTGGGTTGCGGATACAAACAGATAACAAGACAAATCCGAAATAAAGGGTTGCGCGACTGTTCAGTTTTACTGGTTGACCAGTAATGGCTAAATTTAGCCTATTCTATAGTTTTGAGGACATCACAATTTACTGTTTTATTTGTGCAGCGATGATCGTTTTTGCGTCCTTTACCTCTTAAGACTTCGATGTAACCACCCACTGCTATGATAGGCTAACATCTTTGCTCATGAATTACAAATGAACCATACTGCCATAACACATGCAGAACTGGGCGGGGCCAATCGGTACAACAATGTAAAAGTAGGTGTCGATGTACTGTATTGCTGTAAGGGCAGTCATGTGCAAATGTATTTGCCCACGTGACGTCACAAATCCCGCCACGTCCGAACGAGACGTTTTTGGAGCTTGCTTAAGTAAATGCTCTTTTTATACTGAAGAACATGTATTAAATGATGAAACTTGCAGGACGTTTTAATGCCACAATGACCTCTTATATGTCAAAAGATGACAGAAAATTAGATCTCTCACAGTCAAATTCTGTTTAAGTGAGTCTCTGCTATGTTTCTCAGCTTATGGCCATACATGATCATAGCAAGTTCAGCAGGCCAGCTGCCACGTTATATCCTCAGGGTATAGAGTGACACCAATCCAGAACGGGGATTAGCTGCCTGCCTTTTTTGAGCCACTACATTACAGAGGCAGCATGGCACTGCCAATTCCCTGTGCAGCACGGCCGGATGGACACCCTCCTCCTCCGCGAACACATGATTGTGGTCGCATTAAATCAGGACTTGGACGATTGGAAGCAAGAAACAGTATCCTGGCTCAGGCTAGGATCGCTCCCCAGGCCTGAAAAATCCACGGCACGTCCTCCGCCAATTAGTATGACCTTGTTATGAGCAGAGTCCTCATGGTGAAAGTCGAGTCCGTACAGCTTTTAGAAAGAGCTATAGTAAAGAGGCAAGACTCATAATAACGCTGTGCGGATCAGGAAAAGAAAAGAAAAGAGAAAGTATGTCACAGGTTGACCACAAATTAACATTAACTGAGCAGAGTCCACAAAACAAGAAGAGAGTCTTCAGAAAATCTGAAGTGCCGATATACGCAACAGAAATAAAAACTGAGGAAGAATAAATGCCCAAACTCAGCAAAGTAGAACCCGAGAATCATGCCGACAGGAAGGATAGAGTCACAACCACTCTATACAACGGTGGTGAGCAGAAAAGCAAACACGTCGAACCTGAAGAAGAGTTCCACTCCTGTCAGCCAATAACAGGAATTTGAGGCTCTATATATGCCAAAAAAACAACAAAAGAAACCACGCACTGAACCATTAAGTTAACTATTAAGCTATCGCGTTTATAGATATAGTTTATAGATATAGGCTTATAATAAATACACAGCAACAACAACAACGGCAATGTTTATATTACGTAACACGACCATAAAATAATTCTAATGAAGACATCATTAAAAATCGATCCCTTGGTGACACGTCACAGACCTCAGCTGAACTTAAGGTGGAGTCACATCATTTTAAATTGATTTGTGGTTCAGAAAGAAGGCATGTTTTTTTTGTGTGTGTGTGTGCATATGTAGAGAATAATCCACATTTAGGATTAATGTACAGTATGCAGGTGACCATTATCAATGCTAGAACTTCTCCAAAAAGCATGCAGGATAGAAGGGACACAACCTAAATGAACCCAGCTTACACGCCTGGGGCCCAGGGTGTGACTAGCAGGTGGTGGGCAGACAAAAGTCCCCTCATAGGTACGGGATCAAGACAAAGGCTTGACATAACCACAATGGGATTTCGAACACAATCAGAACTGATTACAAGGTGTGACTTAGCATTTAATCTTGTGGGTGTAGACCAAGAAAGGCTTGTAATAGTGATAATAATAAAGCAAAAAAATAAATAAAATAAACGCTAACAATATATGCAATTTTTGCATATGTATGTACAGCAACCTTGAGTGTTAGAAATGTACAATATCTTTAGAAAGCACTGGTGTTGATAATAAACAAACTAACTAACTAACTAATTCATTGATGAATTATATATTAATATTTATTTTCCGTGGATTTTCTCCCAAATTTAGTCATGGCTCCTATCACATGACGGCTACCACCCAGTGTGGGCGAAGGCTCATACGTGCTTCCTCTGAGGCATGCGAAGCCAGCCGACCGTATCTTTTCGAACTGCTTCTCTGGGTAGGAGTGTAACACGGTTGAAGGAAAGAGCTATTCGTCCACTTCCACATGCATGAGCTCACAGATGCCATTTTGATTGATTGGGGAGGGACAGTATGCCATCCCTCCCACCCAGTGAGCATGGCCAATTTAGCTCTTCATGACGAAGAAAGACTACATTCATTAACACGAACATACAATGCATTTCCAGTGCTCATTCCTTCATTCTGGGTAACTACCTGGTCAGGGTCATGGGGGTTTAAATTAGGCTACTCGTTACTTTATATGTTGGGACACACCTTGGTGCACACCTTTAGAAGAGACCAATTAGAACACGAGTGGTGTAGCTGAGGCTGAAGAAACGTCAGAGCCTGTCAAACCACGCCCACTAAATCCAAATATTGAAGAACCAGACAAATAGAGAGACGGATGATGGCGGTTTCCCAGAATTCAGTGACAGCAACATCTCAAGACACATTTAATACACATCATAACATTTAATGGATTTTTCCGACGCTTCCATTGTTTCCATTGGCTTATAAATTCAAAAGGCCTCCGAGATTACATACACTCCTCCTTCTTCATTGATGAACATTAGTCATATCTTATCTGTGTTTACCACATCGAGCTGCCACACCCCAGGCGCAGGACGAGTGGAAACTTCACTCGCTTCTTCCTTTCTGAACTCTGCACTGGCCCGCTGCACTACACCAACTCACTCGGCTTTCACCGAGTTTAACAACAGTGGAGCTGTGATTCTGGAACAGTGCAGCTTTGGGTCACAATCAAGTCCAGAGAATACATTCAGACCTGCTGAGGCACCAAGAGAGGTGCAGCGAAGGAGAGGCTCCTCTGCTATTTGAATGAAATAATATCGAGAAGCCATGTTTTAATGTTAAGGTTACTAAAAAGGGCACTGTTAAAACTATCTGTAATTCACTAGGAATCTTTAAAAGTACTGTTGGTTTTATTTATTAATTTGCAGTGTTTTTAAAGTTAAACACTGGGAAACATGAAGCATTGAGTGTTTACTATTGAGTGAATTACTAAAAAAAATTTTTTTAAAAAAGAAATGCATCTGGAATAGCTGCAAGAACATCATCTGAGCTGAACGTTTTCATTTTTGCGTCTTTTCGTCAGAAAGTCAGTTGCTGGAATGAATTACCATGACGACTAAAAATCTAATCTTTTACACTCGGGACATTCGTGTGTCCTCTGACTTGCCAACAAGTCATGAATTTCAGCTTGGACTGTTTCTGAGTTCAGCTTCAGGCTTTAGCTTTTTTGGTGAAATGGTCAGTGTGATCTACAGAAAGTTGGGACATGTTGTTAGAAGACATGAGCACATTTGTAGCATGCTGCTGTAACTTTTAGCAGTTTATTGAAATTAGGAACAGAAAATTAGAAACTGTCTTTTTTTTTTTAATAGCCAAATTCGTAATCATTTCCAGTCAGTTGAGTTACAGAGAAACCTAGACTTTACTCATTGGGAAAAAAAACTGGAAAATGCTGGAAGCTAAAACTGCAGGTGAGCATGTTTATAGGTTGCATTGACCTGCGCTCTGTATAACAGATCATTTGTGTCCTACACTAACAGCCTGATTACACTGGATGCAAATATACAGTCCAGAGGTCTCTGTTGTTATGAGAAGAGCTCCAATAAGGTTAAACCGTAGCGTTATATGTTACCGCTGAAGTCCTGACTGGGTAAATCCAGGTGAAATGGCTTGCCTCGTTTATTACATGGGTGATAAAGTACACTTTTTTTGAGCTTTTAACACATCCGATTCTAGGTTACTCAGAGCTCCAACATGGACATGATGAAATATTTACCTCATGATGAACGTGGAAAGAAGCCGACACAGCACGAGAAACTTCATGCCTGGCACTCGTGTCGCGTGGCACTCTGATCTTTGGCCACACTCCCTATAACCAGGGCATAAAAAACTACCAATTAAACAATTTCCACCGCCCAAAGTTCCCTGGTGACTCAAGCATTATTTCCATATTGTGTTTTGCAGCTCAAAATCACAAGAAACCTGTCATGCAAAATGTCCTCACAAAATTGAGAATGGAATAGCGAGATATTTAATACAGCGGTTTTTACAGCAAAAATGGCAAGATCTTGCTTTATACCACTGTCATTTAAATCATACCTTGATATCAGCAAAAGCAGGCTTGCTTTTCTCCCATAAACAGCTCTCTGAACGTCATGCTGGTTTATCCTTTTTAACACCAAATGCAGTCTTCACCGGTGAAACTGAGACGATGCTGAAAAGAGTAGATGCTCAGAGATATTTATTGTTTAAACAATCAATCTAACAGGACACACCTGGGGAAACACCCGTCCGTAGCGTGTTCCAATATTTTTGCTCGTCTACAGTTCCGGTGGTCTGATACAAAACGTGTTACGTTCTATGTTGTTTAACACGTCTACGTACAAATATAAATACCAGGAAATAAAAGCTGAAATTCTAAACTCTCTTCTCTTATTCAGGTTTGATCTCAAACCCAAACCGAACTGGCCTTGCCGCTCCAATAGTTGCGGAGGGGACTGGAACTGCACTCGTTTATCTATGTGAAAGATCAACGAACAGCTCACAATTTACGATGGAATGCGAATCTCAAAATGAAAATGTCAAGCAGCAGCAACAGGAGCCTCGTGGCGCTTCATTAACGCAGTGGCTCTACGAACCAGGCCTCGGGGCGCATGAGACAGTCCACATGGGCCGCTGCTGTAATGAATTTTGGAAAGATAATCAATCCTGTTCAAGTTAATATTTCCCAGATGGTTGTTTTTTGAAAATACATAAACACACGCTTTAGAAATCAATATTTGGGGGAAAGAAGGTTTGAAACAGGGTATTGTTTATGTGCGTTTTTGAAGCGATTCTTTACCACAAACAAAATAGCGCGGGGTTGGACTGATTCAGCAAAGATGAAGTTGACATTTGGTAGTTTTGCAGGACTCAATCAATTGAATTCTAATAAATCAGACATCCTGATCCAATCAAATGCAAGTCCATCGCATGTAATTGCTGCAGAAAGCTGTGAATGTTCTAGATCTGCCTGGAATTCTGTATCAATTAAAACGATTGGAATTTTAATAAATAAAACACTCGTATTTGACAAAAAATATTACAGTGTTGTGTAGTTACAAAAAAAAATAAGTCCCTCTTGAGAAAAAGTGCAACACGAGCCGGATTTTCTCAGGGCTTGACCTGACTGTTATATAAAACTTTTCTGAACTAAGAATACATTCATTTCAGGTAATTTTATTAAATTTATTTTTCCACATTGTAGAGGCTTATAGAAAACACATTTTCCGTCCCTTTCCCCGCTGCAGTGTCTGACCGTCAGCGTGTGCTCTAAAACTCCCACAATGCAACAATTCTCTAAAGGCCTGGAAACGTCGGACACTTAAAGGGTTACGAAAATTCCTAAACATTTCTGCCTCCCCTGGTCCACAGTCAAGCAAACAGTTCACACATGGAAGAAATCCAGTACGGTTCCTACCCTTCAAGTGTCCTACATAGATCATTGTATATCAACAAAACGTTCCTAAACAAGTCACGGAGAACCACAGGGTTGGGGTTAAGCTTCCGAAGGTTTGTGTTGTAACTGATAATCTGATCGTCTTTATATTCGACAAGAGCCATGTTTACGGGGTTACCACACAGGAAACCGCTTTCTAAAAGAAAACGTGGCCCATCCAGCAGCCGTACAAGAAAGCACTATAAGAACAACGTTCTGTGGAGAGATGCCACACGAGTTGAACTTTGAACGTACGCTCTTATAGCCACTTTAACAGGAACTTCTGTACATCTGCACATACGTGCAATGAAGTAATCCGACAATCACGTAGTAGCAGCGCAACGCATAAAATAACGCAGGTCAAGAGCAGGAAGGCTACGAGAACTGAAATCACCACTCGTTCACCTGTGGTGAGCAAAAAAGCATTGCAGGACTCATTGGACCTTGAGCACATCAGGTTTCACTCCTGTTAGCCAAGAACAGGGGGCAAAGGCTCACCAAAACTGAACAGTTGAAGATGGGAAAAAGACCACATGACGTTTTTTTCCCCCAATCTTCAGCTATCCAGTTTGGATTGATCTGGTGTTTATCATGCTGATCTGCATTGCTCTGCTGCCACGTAATTGGCTGACCGGATACTTTTACTGGTTTGAATACATTTACTTGTGGTTGAGATGCATGCAAAAGTGAGATATTTCAATTCAGGAAAGAGTCCAGATTTCCCCCATGTGAAGGGTTTTCTCAGGCTGCCACGACGTACATATCTGAACTAAACAAAACATACATAGCAACACGAAAACCTGGCAAACGGGAGTAAGACCCTGTGCCACTGCTTTGATTCGTCAGTATCTGGACGGCTTGCCTCAGTGAGTCACCAATAAACACCAACGAGTCATATCAGGAAACTCCACAGCATCGCGTCACGGCATCTGTCTACGATCTACAACTTATTCAGTGTGACAATAATCCAAAACACAAGAGTAAACACGAGTAGCTATTTACTCATCAGAAGATGTTTTGGCCACCATTGAAAAGCTATAACTGGATCTGAAACACACCGTTCAAACAAGAGAACCCCAAAATATACATGAACAAAAAACCCAGATTTGTCCAGATGAACGGATTAAAACGCCTGAAACGCAAATCAGAAACAGGTCCAGAAAAAAATGGAAGGGTATTGTCAATAAATCAGGTTCTACTCGCTAACAAACGTCGACAGTTAAAATCATTGGTTTGATAGAAATGACAGAAGTTCTTAAAGAAGATTGAATCAAAGGTTAAAAGCCGTTCAGTCAGAAATCCGGATAATTCCAAAGGATCTACAAACTTTTTCCCTCGCATATTTACGTGAGGTCATGATAAAGACCTATTTTACATCGAGCAAAGAAACATACGCGACATGAATGCACAGCATAATTGCTGTAAGCCCAGGCCACAGACTCAGCCCCAGACTGAAAGACTAAATAAAGACCTGCATTAGAATGCAGTCCAAGTTACGTGCTTTAGAAATGTACGCCTTAATTCCTACTGAAAGCCGAACAAGCCGGGCCTCGTCTTTGAGCATTCGAGACCGTTTCATAGATGAATAGTGAACCATCCATCCAGCAACCACAATGAAACCAGTTTAGTGAGCGGTGTGTTTTCATTCTGTCTTGTTGAAATTCTGTCGGGGCAAGTTTAGATTAGGGATGTAACCGGGGGGGGGAAACAGTATACATTCTTTGGATTTAACAGCTCATGTGTTATAACCGAATACAGATACAAAAAGGAGGCGACAAGGACGTTTGGCAGAAATGTTCATACAAATACCATGGTATTTGGTTGATAAGAAACAGTAAGAAATGCCCTTCCAGTTTAGGCCACACCCACTTTGATAGTGGCATTGGATTACACCCCTAATTTATATATAACTAAGTGGTCCAGAATATAAATGGTTAAGTACAAAACTTCAGGAGAAGATCAAAAGGCAGCCGGCGGTGTGACATTACCTACAGAATGGTCGGAGCTCCTCAGGTGCCAAACAGCAGTAACAGAAGGAGCAGTGTTGCCTTACTGGCTCTTGTCATCAGTGTAATCCCCAACAGCTATACGTGACACTAACACCTTGCAGTCGAACGCCGTATTCACAGATGATAAAGGTGTAATTCATGTAGAGTTAAGAGTTATGGCCTGGCTCTTGTTATATTCATTAATTGAACTGCAGTCCAATTAATTCCCACCACACAGACGGGGGACAAAATGTTGGCTCAATTATGCTGGGGGGGTTGACACCGTTTATTTGCTGGAAGCATTGGTGTCCACTCGTCCCCTTAGGAGGTACTCATCACTGCAAATCAATTAAATCAAATAAAACCTCTAATCCCGTGACGAGATACTTCTATCACAATGGGCGTGGTCTCTTCCGGATAGACACCACCCCATCCGCAGGGCATCCAAAGGTTCACTGAGTGGTTTGAGGAGTGTGAAAATGAAGTAAATCATATGTCATGGCCTTCACACTCATCGCAACCCAACTAAACTGAACACCTATGTTCTTCCACGACCATCATCAAAATCACCAATTGTGAGGGGAAATCCTGGTTTTGTTGTGGGGTTTTTTTCTTAAAGAGCTGTCTCTCTCTCTCTCTCTCTCTCTCTCTCTGTGTGTGTGTGTGTGTGTGTGTGTGTGTGTGCATTGTTCCTTTTTTTTTTCTATCTATGAAAACAGATAAAAAAAAATTTACCCAAGTCTTTTACCTAAGACATTACATGTGTGCTTTGGAAATAAATTTGCCTTGACTTTACTGTAAAGTCTAAGTAAAGGTACAAAGGTGTATTCGAGGAACAAACCTTGCACCTTGATGGTTCCAGTCCACAAACAAGGGAAAGGTACAGCTTGGTACCTTGATTTCTGAGAGCGAAGGTTTGTTTTGTCACAGGATTCATTTTTGGATATTACAGCATCCGAAGATATTATTATTATTATTATTAAATCGCGATATCGATGCACAAACATGATATCGCCATGCTCTACTCGTCGGGAGGCCGGACTTGGACACGTCAGAGCCGTTAATCTATTTAAAGCGCGTGAGATCAGTGGCACAGCTTCACGCGTAAAGGCGCATCGGAGAGATCGAGAGAAGCGGCTTGATCCGATTAACGCGGGACATTATCTCGACAGAAGCGCGACGGGAGAAATGAAACGCGCTGAGGTTGTGCGTCTCAAGTTCACGCGAGGGAATGTACTTTGTGTGTTTGTGAGCCTGAGCGCACGATGCCCGTTTCGCTGCGTCGGCGGAAAGACGCGCGGCGCACAGAAGTAAACAGCAGACTGATCCGACGCCAGCTCGGAGAGCCCTGATGTCTTCATTTGGCTTTTGGAACTCGGTGATGGTGGATTTCACTCCGATTACCGGCACGGAGCTCAGCAGCATCCGGTTGTCGCGCGACTCCGTGCGCACAGACAAGGCTTCTCTGTAGAGAAAGAAACACACAAACACGACAAGACTTCACTTGGATACTCTGCGTAAATGGATGAGGAACGGCAATATTTCTGGGGGGACCCCTCACGGATACAATCTCTTTAAAGCATTTTGGATCCTTCAATGCCACCCGAACCATCTGGAACTGCGTTTATATGTGAACTGCAGGTCTGCATGGGCCCAATTTAAGGGTGAGTCCGAACAGCTATAATGGAAACAATTACTCTCTCTCTCTCATATATATATATATATATGGATCCGATTTTAGAGCTTAGTTTAGACGAATGCACAGAAACCAAGATCACCAGGGTCGTGCATTACGCGCGTGGTGGTGGTGTTTTGAGTGCAAAAGTTGCGCGGTGTTATTTGCGTTCGTGGCACCAGCGCTGCATGCTTCTCTACATTTGAAAACATCCCCAGTCCCTGCTGGGACCTTGGGTCATAACCTCACGTGCAAGCCCAAGCTTTTGTTATGCATGCTGTTCAACCATATGTGCATTTAACATCTCACATAAGTCAGATTCTCAGTGTAATGTCTTCAAAAGTTTGGCCTATAAAATTGATTTATATATATATATATATATATATATATATATACACACACTCACACACACATATATATATATATATATATATATATATATATATATATATATATATATATATATATATATATATATATATATATAATCCAATCTCATACTGAAAATATATATTTTCCATATGATATTTCTCCTGCACATTAAAGAAATAACCGAAAACTGTCGCACGAGTCCCTTTCACCAAAACTCTACACATTTATACCCAGCACAATCCAGTCATTCATTTATCTACGAAGCATTGTATCATCAATATCATAGTTATATATCAATACATCAATATCTATAAAGCGATACGAAGTGTGCTCCTGCTGAAGGCTGGAACCGTAAATACGGAACAGAAGTTGCTTTGCCACAGAGCATTTTCTCCTCTGGAAATATTGACCCAAAATAAATAAATAAAATAGATAAATCAATCTGTTTAGCGTTAACTGAAATTGTGCAGAAACTGTACTGTGTCTATCTGAGAAGTTTATAAAGAATGCATCTGGAATGGAGATGCTTTCAATCCCATATCATTTTTAAGAATGTTTGGGATGTGGGCCATGAACTTGCTTACTAATTCGATTTAGTGCGAGGATTCTGGAACGTGTTTTGACGCATGTATTTAGAAATGTTCAAAGAAAAGTTTTTATAATAAAATTAAATAAATAAAACAAACAACAGGACAGAAGGGACAACTCCGAAATAATATTTGTGTTATAGTATTTTAGCATTTTCCCTTCTGTCAAGTTTCTTTCTTTTTTTCTTAAACATTGCTAAACACATGGTTCAAAACATGCTCCAGAACATTGTGGTTACTGTTCCCCAACCCCATAGTGCACAAATTTACAATCACAATTTACACGGTACTTATTGATTGCTTTAGATTCAGAAGAAGAATGGAAAGAATTCCTTACTGAAGCGTGTGCATTCGTGCAGGTAAGCGACTGTATAACCTTCAGAACTATCTCTGTTTTGTTGCAGCTCCTTCCATAGGAACTGAGTCTAAAATGAAGTTATGGGATGTTCTAGCTACGTGTTTGTTGCTCCTGAGCTCCGTATCTGCTCGCCCTCTCTTCAACTCGCTGCAGCCTTCCAAGAGAGCTCCTCGAGCAGAGCGTCACAGTGAGCTGCTCGTCCTGGACCCGGTCATAAACTCCCGTCTCGACACAGCCAGTTTGAAACAAGCCTCTATGGAAGAACAATGTAAGTCAATGCCCTAAAAGAGCTGTGCTTCCCCCCAATCAAAAACACACTGAATCGTGCTTAACTTGATGACAATGTACTTATGTATTATTGTGAAACATTCCTTTTGTTTATCAGCCGGGCAAAACAAAACTGAAAAAATAATACAGAGATCCATTTGATATCTTGTTTCAGCATTGGATCGAATTGTTCTGTCAGTATGTGTTTGTCAAACAGTTTATTTTCCCAAGCAAAAATTATATTAAGCCATTCTTGTTGTGCCACAGATGATCATGCAAAATTGTCCCACAATGACACAACTGCCAACAGACAGCTGTCCAAATGTGGTTGCAGGGAAACAAGAGCTTGTCAACCACTATGGTTAGCAACTATTTAGCAGAAACCACTTAGAAAAGATTTCTCTCAGTAGAGGTATATAATCGTATTTTTCAGCATTATGTGAAGCCCTACTCTGTACACAATGGTCAGAGAGGTTTTAATTAGTCTCTGACTTTCCACAACACGATAATGACTTTTCGAAGACGACGGGAGAGGTCAGGAGACACAGCAACAGCCAGAAAGACATTCCTTCTTTGAATGGTTGGTCCTCATTACTGCTTTGTTCAGTAAATGAGAATGTGTTTACTATAAAATACCCATGTCTATAACCACAGTACTGCTGAGAACCTAGATAAATGTGCATCCGTGGGGAAAGGTTTTGTAGACGTCGGACGTTTTAGGCAACAGACTTGTACTTTTGCTGTGTTTATGTCCATTTCGACAGCTGTGTGGGAGGTATCTCCATTTGTTTAACTCAAGATGACACTGGCTTGTCTTTACACAGTAGTAAACCTGCAAATTTTCTAGATAAGGTATGGAATGCTAAGTGAGACATGTCTTGCTAAACGCTCCACCTCTTATCTTAAGACCGGCACCTTTTAGTGCTGTTCCAGTGTTTAGTGACGCACAATGGCATCCGAGTCAGGATCCGTGTCCGTTTAAATGCCATTATGAAATGTCAGGTTATCCTGTTTGGATTTCACCATATACCAATATATTGAAACCAAAACTTTTGCTAAAGTAGGCTAACTATATCAATTCAGTGGTTTGATGCACAGCCGTCCATGTTACAGTGCCTCAGAATTAGTGTGCGACTCTAGAACCGCAGTTGTAAACAGCTCGGGTTTTGCATTTCCCTGGGCATCGTACCCTGTCATCCTGGCCAATGAAAGACAGTCCTTTTTGTCAAAAGGCAATGTGTATATAAACAGTGTTCATGATTACACCTGATACTGTTGTACAGGGCCAGTCAGCCAGGCATTAACACGGATTGTATAACACTTCTGGCTGCAGGATCTACAGGTGACAGTTAATGAAAATCAGACAGCTCCACCTGTCTGTGGGCAAAGCCAGTCTGTTCACTATATGAAGTAGAAAAGTAAAAGGATAATCCCAGCACATCGAAAATTACAAGTTTTATCACACCTAACACATAGCATGCACCTGTAAACCTTTACTTCAATACCTTGACTCCAGTAAACCCTCCCTTACCTTGACCTACCTGACTCCAGTAAACCCTTCCTTAAATTTGACCTACTTGGTTCCAGTAAACCCTTCCTTACCTTGACCTACCTGTCTCCAGTAGACCCTTCCTTACCTTGACCTATCTGGCTCCAGTAAACCCTTCCTTACCTTGACCTACCTGACTCCAGTAAACCCTCCCTTACCTTGACCTACCTGTCTCCAGTAAACCCTTCCTTACCTTGACCTACCCGACTCCAGTAAACCCTTCCTTACCTTGACCTAACTGGTCCCAGTAAACCCTCCCTTACCTTGAATTAGCTGTCTCCAGTAAACCCTTCCTTACCTTGACCTACCGACTCCAGTAAACCCTTCCTTACCTTGACCTACCTGACTCCAGTAAACCCTTCCTTACCTTGACCTACCTGACTCCAGTAAACCCTTCCTTACCTTGACCTACCTGACTCCAGTAAACCCTCCCTTACCTTGACCTACCTGACTCCAGTAAACCCTCCCTTACCTTGAATTAGCTGTCTCCAGTAAACCCTTCCTTACCTTGACCTACCGACTCCAGTAAACCCTTCCTTACCTTGACCTACCTGACTCCAGTAAACCCTTCCTTACCTTGACCTACCTGACTCCAGTAAACCCTCCCTTACCTTGACCTACCTGACTCCAGTAAACCCTCCCTTACCTTGACCTACCTGACTCCAGTAAACCCTCCCTTACCTTGACCTACCTGACTCCAGTAAACCCTTCCTTACCTTGACCTACTTGGTTCCAGTAAACCCTTCCTTACCTTGACCTACCTGGCCCCAGTAAACCCTTCTCAGACATAACTTGACCTGTCTCCAGTAAACTCTTCCTTACCTTGACCTACCTGTCTCCAGTAAACCCTTCCTTACCTTGACCTACCTGTCTCCAGTAAACCCTTCCTTATCTTGACCTATCTGGCTCCAGTAAACCCTTCCTTACCGTGACCTACCTGGCCCCAGTAAACCCCTTTCCCGACATAACTTGACCTGTCTCCAGTAAACCCTTCCTTACCTTGACCTACCTGTCTCCAGTAAACCCTTCCTTACCTTGACCTATCTGGCTCCAGTAAACCCTTCCTTACCGTGACCTACCTGGCCCCAGTAAACCCTTCTCCGACATAACTTGACCTGTCTCCAGTAAACCCTTCCTTACCTTGATCTACCTGACTCCAGTAAACCCTTCCTTACCTTGACCTACCTGACTCCAGTAAACCCTTCCTTACCTTGACCTACCTGGTCCCAGTAAACCCTTCTCCGACATAACTTGACCTGTCTCCAGTAAACCCTTCCTTACCTTGACCTACCTGTCTCCAGTAAACCCTTCCTTACCTTGACCTACCCGACTCCAGTAAACCCTTCCTTACCTTGACCTAACTGGTCCCAGTAAACCCTCCCTTACCTTGAATTAGCTGTCTCCAGTAAACCCTTCCTTACCTTGACCTACCGACTCCAGTAAACCCTTCCTTACCTTGACCTACCTGACTCCAGTAAACCCTTCCTTACCTTGACCTACCTGACTCCAGTAAACCCTTCCTTACCTTGACCTACCTGACTCCAGTAAACCCTCCCTTACCTTGACCTACCTGACTCCAGTAAACCCTCCCTTACCTTGACCTACCTGACTCCAGTAAACCATTCCTTACCTTGACCTACCTGACTCCAGTAAACCATTCCTTACCTTGACCTACCTGACTCCAGTAAACCATTCCTTACCTTGACCTACCTAACTCCAGTAAACCCTTCTCCAACATAACTTGACCTACCTGTCTCCAGTGAACCCTTCCTTACCTTCACCTACCTGTCTCCAGTGAACCCTTCCTTACCATGACTTACCTGTCTCCAGTGAACCGTTCCGTACCCTGACTTGCCCGTTTCCAATAAAGCCTTCCTTACCTGACTCAGGGTGGACCTTAATGGAATTTTAAGGGCTGTCGATTTCTTTTGATTTCATTACCTGTTGAATCATAATAAAATTAGCTTCAAAAATACCTATTATAGTCTCAGGAGAGCTTTTCCAGATGCCATGATGCAGCCTGTTTGGCAGGCATGTGAGAGAGGGAACTTCACGGAGTTCCTTCTATAATGAAATCATTGTGTATTACATGTAGATCAAAGGATGCTACATTTTTCTCCTCTCTGTTCAAGTGCAGGACAGTGCATATGTTTTGAGTTTGTGGTTGAACAGATGTATTCTGCTGTACCTCAATGTCATAACCCAAATGAATTTTCCATATATTTGAGGAAAACAGAATATAGAAAAGACAATCAGTAAAATGACGAACTGCTTATCACATTGCACCGTCGTAGACACTGTATAAACACACCCAAGTCCAGGGCATGACTTACGATGATTTCTCTTGTTTTATCTGTTAAAAGATGACATCAATGGACTACACCCAGACCAGTTTGATGATGTAATGGACTTCATTGCAGCGACCATTGGCAGACTGCGGCGGTCTCCTGAGATGGACTCTGAGGGCAGGGGGAAAGAAAACGGGAGGCGTAGAGGAGCAGCAAACACAGAGAGAGGAGCGAGAGGACGAGGAGAAAAGAAGAGAGGTCGAGGACGAGGCGGTAAAGGGAATCGGGATGAACTGATCAAAGGTCAAGGGCGCGGGTGCCTTCTTAAAGAGATCCACCTCAACGTGACGGACCTGGGGTTAGGTTACCGGACCAAAGAGGAGTTGATATTTAGGTACTGCAGTGGTCCCTGTTACGATTCGGAGACCAACTACGACAAGATCCTGAACAACCTCACCCAAAATAAGAAGCTGGGCAAAGAGTCACCTTCTCAGACCTGCTGTCGACCTGTAGCATTTGACGACGACCTCTCGTTCTTGGATGACAGTTTGGAGTACCACACTCTCAAGAAGCATTCCGCCAAGAAGTGCGCCTGTGTCTGATTTGTGCGCTTGGGCAAGCGAAAAGACACTTGGACAAAATACAGAAGTCTCGCACCCCACAGGGCTTAAAGCCAGTGCAGAGACATATGCTGCTTCTCGGAGGAAAAGTGCAGGTCTCGAATGCATCGTTGTTTATTCTGCACGGAGGTGCATGTTAGAAACGATGGAGTAAGAGTTCGTGTAAAAAAAAACAAAAATAAAACAACCACAAAAACTTCAGGAAAAGTCCTTCAGCGGCAGGAGCAACACCTCAGTATTCACTGTTACAAAACCATGTCCGAGTATTCTAAGCAGGGATTGAAATGTAAATGCTGTCTAAATGGCAACAATAACATACTCAATCAGCAAGTCGACCCGACAGTCTGGGTATACACAAACTATAACTTCGGCTGAAGGGACGTGCGAGAGATGGGTGCGACGGGTGTCTGCATGAAGGAGGCTGTGGACAGCACAGAATTGTGGATCTTTATACAAAGTCCTTGTGAAGAAATAGCTGAATACGCCTATGCGGACTAGTCAGAGCATCCATCTCACAACCCAGACTCAACCCGCATCAACCAGAACAGACTCATCACAAAAAATGTTTAACATTCAGAAAGTTATCTATATATATATATATATAGTCTATATGGAAAAATGTATTTATTGAAATTTAATTAACTTATTGTTATTTATTGCAATCCATTGTATTAGAGTGTGTTTTCTTATTTATTTGTGAAGCTTCCCCCCCGCTCCCGTCTTCACCTTGGATGGTGCCAAAGTGGAGCATGTGTTTTTAAGAAAAAGCAGATGATGCGATAATCTAGGATCACCATATATCCGGGCTGGAAAATAATCACTTACTCGTTTTAGAACATTAGTACGTTAATCTCTCAACTCACATTATTGGTTTAGAGAAATTGTACAGTTTGGGGAAAGAAAATTGAAATAACTTAATGGCAAGTGGACCAATTATGCTTTGAAACAAAACAAACAAAAAAAACCCCCCATAACCACAGAAAAGCTGACATCTTAGTCTGAAAGACAGACACGTCTAACACCTCGCTATATCTGGCACCTTTGGGGGAAAGAGAGAGAGAGAAAAAAAAAAAGCTAGGTCTGTGGTAGACCAGTATCGTGTTTACTCAATCAGAGCAGTTTGGGGGGAAAAACGTTAACATCAGTCCTCCAACTGCTCTCTCAAGCAATTATCTGTTTGCTAGAGAAAATACAGACCTTGCCCAGTGTTTATTTTCAACCATAATAAAGTCACTACAGCGAAGGTTTCTAGCACAACTATGCTGTGCCCCATGGAGACGCATCATCACAAATAGAAAACATCCTTCCTAGTCGAAAGTTAAAATCCACGTCGCGTCAGACAGGAAGGTGATGATGTGATGGTGGTGGTCCTTGAGGTTCCTCACAAACTGCCTCTCCAGATCTTCCAGTAGGTTTTTTTTTTATTTTTATGTGCTCTAAACGTTCCACAACAATTTAAAACTAGCATCTAGCATGTCCCCGTAGCGTTTTAAACCAAGATTATTTTTTGTCTAGATTTCTCAGGTAAACAGAAACAAACCTCATTAAAAGAAAAGTTGAGCCACTCTGGATCCCACGACATGCCTAGTACAAAGTCCAGATCCTAACTTTGACACAAACACTGAAACAGGGCTTACATTAAGAGTCACACCCACTACCAGAAACAGCTGGTAATGTGTATGTAAGTCATGGGATGAGAAGACTGATTTTGTTCACGATACTGTAGCTCACTGCCACACGGAAAGCTCCTATGGGAACGGCACGATATTTCCATGGATAACAGAGCGAGACCAGGTCTCGCAACACACACGGTGCTCGAAAAACACATACAATCTGGACGTCCTATTTGGCATACGATCCTTCCCCGAATCACGAGTCGCCTCCATTTAACCTCTCGACCTCAATCAGATAGATTATGCGTAAAGCGCTTTCGGATGAGGTTAAAGTGATGGCAGTGCGTTTAAATAGCTCAGCCCTGTGGCTCCATCCTCGAACACACACCTGTGTCCATGTCGTGTCCTGTAGTCCTCTGTCCCGGTGTACAACGCTTTGTTCAACCGTTAAACATCCTATTGTTGTGACTATGTTTGTGGAAGCTTTTTACAAACTCTGAAAAAGAAAAGAAGAAGTAGAAGAAAAAAAGTGTATACATGCAAATTAACTGTTAAACAATGTGGTGAAATCCATTTCCAGTATGAATACGAGGAAAGCTGACTGTAACAATTCCACAATGCAGTGTATTGTCAGTCCTGTGAAGAAAAAAAAAAAAACCCCAAAAAATAACAATTTGTCTTACTTGTTTTGTGTTACTAAACCAAAGCTCTCTACAGACTTTATTTTTGTACAATATTCATTTTATAACTTTTTACAGAATAAAACTTGTTTCTATCACTTACATGTTGGAAGAAATCACTGAGATCATGCAGATGATTTATGGTCGTTTTTAGAATGGGATCAGTGTAAACGCGGTCTGGACAGAGTGGAGAAGACGAGAGGAAGGGTCTCGGTGCGATCGGTCCCTGCAGTGGGTTTGGAGCTGCGGAGCGAATCGGGGCTGTTTGAACGGATCAGGCAGAAAGAAATCTGTTCTACATTCCTAAACGCAGGCTCAGGATTGTACAGTAAACAATCAGGGGTTGTAAAGACACACAGTAAATCTGGGCACTTGGAGGAACTGTTTCCACCAAGCTGAGAGGATTTGGCTCGGAGTAAAAAGATGTGCTCCGGAGTCGGAGCTTAAACGTTGCACCAAACGAGTCTCCTCGAGCTTACAGCTGGCCTCCATTGGCGCTTTTCCACAGACGTGGTGTTAGCGTCGGTGCTGTTATAATCTGATTACATAATGGCTTGGTTTACAAACAAGTGGTCCAGTTCTTAAAAGGGGTTGCTTCATTAGCATTGATCGTACGTCTGTGGAAAAATCGGTCACGAAGTAGTGAGCCTGATTTCTTTAAGTGGGTCTGTTCACTGTTTCAGGAGCAACATTTCTCTTAATCAATCACTACCTTTCGATTTCCTCTTCAACTTCCTGGTACAAGAAGAAAAAAAAAACGTGTAGCTCTACATTCCAGTTCATATTAAATATTCACGATGGAGTGCTTCTGAAGACGCTTTAGTACTTTCTATTTATAGCTTGGCGGTTAATCGCTTTTGAATATTTTCGATTTCGCAAACAAAGGAAACGTACGATTTTCCGGTCCGTAAACCAACTAGGGAGTTCTGGAAAGAATTTTGAGATGACCGATTGTTTAAAAGGAACGTTTTGTCTCTGTCTGAAACTAAGTGATTCAGGGACACATCCTACTTCAGAAACCTGACGTTTCACCTGCATGGTGAACAGAAGACAAGGACAAGTCGATGCAAGATTTAGAGCAATCCATGTGAACAGCCAGTCCAAGAAATGCTTTTGTAGCAAGAACGAGGCAACCAGAAGTTAAAAAAAAAATAAATAAATAAATAAAATCAATCTTGTTTTAATATTTTGTGATTGAACAAGAGGAGGAAACATCCGTGAATTCCGCAAACTCTAGCGATACGAGAAAACATGTCCTCCTGAATAAATCGCTAGAAGCTGAGGCTCCAGTGTAACTGGTCAGAAAAATACTACGGCCTGCCATTTAAGCCTCAGCGCGAAAAGAAGGAGGCGGTCAAATCCGACGACAGGCTCCCATTGATATATAGAGATCCTGGCAGGCCTGCCAAACCCGCAACACACCCTTCAGGCCAAAACTAAAGTGGCGTGGTGAGCCCAGTGGGCATGGTTATGCCGTGACATCACCCAGTGTGGCATTCCGACATTCCTCGGATAGAAACGGATACTGGAGTGGACCGGACAGCTGCTGACATCAGCACTCAGAATAGGCGCTGACGGATTGGGCCGCAGGGCTGCTTCTTCTACATGCTACCACTTTTGACGCTCATGAGTGAACGCTTTCTACTTGTAGTTCTGGGATCTGCTCTTGAGGGTTTCTGCGGTTGGGACATGCTCTGGTCACGGGATTCGAAGCCGGAGAAATGGGGAGAATTGAAAGGTTTATTCGGTATTATTACTCGAACAGAAGCTAGAAGAAGGAGCCGAGAGGGTTCCTTATTGATGTATTGCACTCAAGAAAGTGCTTGGGTGAGTTAGTGGGTCAAAAAAAAAAAGAGGCAATGTCATACGTCTTAAATTAAAAAAATCCCCACTGAAGTTCTGCTAGGTTAGCCAGAGGGTAAATTCCTCAGAGTGGTAACGAGCAGAAATATGCAATCCGTGCATCCAACAAGCCCCTCCCACCCCATCCATCACTTATTATTGGTTCTCTATTATGCAACAGGCCTAAAAGTAGGCACAGAGGAACGTTAGAGCATTAGAGATGAAGTATTTATAGGCCAAGCGAGATGATCAAGATTGCATTGCCATAATATCACATAAAGCCAGGCCTTCATAAGCAAAATAAATAAATAAATATCGTTTGAAAGTGTGTGTAAACAGGTACGTTCGATCACTCAGGGGTCAATCTTCAGACGTCAGATTTCGAATCGCAGCTTTTAAAAGAATCAACGTCTCAGACATTTTGTTTCCCAGCCAGCAAAAATAAAGAAATGAATTAATTAATAAAATTCTCTCCATACAAGTAGCGTTTGACGAGCTGGAAGAGAAAAGTAGCTAAAAAATGATTTCAAAATAAATATTTACTGAACACAGTGAGTCACCAGGACCTAACCAAACACCTCTAGACTGCCTAAGATTTGATGGAAAAGTCCAAATCTGAAGCGAGGGAGGTTCAGGGACAGAAAGATGGATCAGAGCTCTTGAGATTCAGCAGATTGGAATCTGTTGTGACACAGCAGTCTCCTGTTTGTGTACAGGCCGGGAGTCACCTCGGCACAAGCATCTGAGCTCGCTGTTCTGTCATGAAAACATGGAGCATGTTCAGAGCGCGAAGAAAAGAAAGAAAACACTTCCGTTATTAGAGAAATAGATGGACAGTCAAACATCATCTGGAAAGAGCTGGACTGTGCTTAACCAAAAATGGTGAACGATTCTGAACTGGGGGGTCTGGGGATTGTAGAAGGCCACACTTTTCCCAATAGGAATGCATGCACTGACCACACACGCTGCGTGTTTATTTTGTAACATGACACAAAAATACAAAGTGGAACTCTAGTACAAAAAAACCCCCAAAGTATCCACACCAACATTCTGTACATTCAGTACGTGCATGTCTGCCTAATATGAAGATCAGTAGACACGTGAGCACCACATGATGCTGACGCTGTCTCTCTCTCTCTCTCTCAATTTCTCTCTCTCCTTTACACACACATTTCAGATCTTGCGTTTCTTCCACTCTGGCTCCTTGTCGGCTTCTTCATCTTCGGATTCTTCCTCCGCGAACAAGGGGTTCGGCTGAGTCCTGCACGAGAGAGGAGCGTCAAGAATTAGAGATGTAGCGATGACAGCTGTACGTCCACATCTGGCAAAGCGTTTTTTATTTAGGAGAGTTACGAGGAACAAAAACGAAACAAGTAGGTGCTTTGATCAACGGTGACGAATCGTGCCGAAATAAAGGCCGCGTGCTGAGAATCTGCGCGGAGCTACTGTTACTCCTGGCCTGCCGAGGCTGAGAAACAGAGTCTGAATAAGGTCCCTGGAGAGACCGATTAAGAATGAAGGCTAGGAGGGACAGAGCAGGAGCAAATGAGACCCAGAGAGAGAGAGAGAGAGAGAGAGAGAGAGAGAGAGAGAGAGAGAAAAGGAAAGCAGTAATGATTGAGAGAGCGAGAGTCCTAGCGAGCGAAAGGGATTAAACCATTCCCCTACTTTCATCACTCAATTCCGTACAGTGATTAAAATGCAACATCTGGCCCTCGGTGAGTCATAGCATGGACGAGGTTTGGCTAGAGACGATGAAAAAGAAAAGGACGGGGGGAATAAAAGAAAAAAAAAAAAAGCACACACAGATAACTACAACTCCAGTGATTCGGAGAAATCTCTAGCTCTTACAAGGCACAATGTTGTGTTCCCACTATTCCCTTATCTATGAGTACTGTTTCTGCTCTAAAGGGCAACGCTGACCTCACGACCAGCTCAGTATATTTCAAGCAAATTACGTTTCATGGATGCGTGTCACTTGATAAACCCCTGACAGAGACCTGTCGCCATACACCCCGTCGCTGGGGCCTGGAGAATTCCCTGATGAGTTCACCGAGACCACCAGTGCGAGTAATTATTACCGTGGAAGCAGAACCGAGGGTTCATTAGTAGACGGATACGCCGTAGCTAACAGCGCCAGACAAAGACGGTGGTGATGGACGACACGAGAGATGACGAGTTATGTATTCGATGTACAATCAGTTTCCAGGTTCTCAAGTATCAGCTGGGTAGTATTTCTGTGTGGGCAGGTTACTGAGGTCAGGTGTGTGTGTCTCCATCAGCCTACTCTCTGGCACGGTACCTGAGGAAAGCAATAAAGGGCAGGCCAACAAAGGAAGAAACAGGATCATTTGTGCACGGAAGTGCTACGATAGCTCTCGTTAGTGTCGACAGTGTCATTAACGCTACTCGCGCTAAAAGGCGGCACTCCGGCGTGACGACGGGGATTAAATTGCAAGCCGACGCTCGAGCACGCATCACGACGCAAGTCTAGGTTTCAAACACAGGACTGCTCAAAGTACACGTGCGTGCAAGTTGCTGTGGTGTAAGCGGAATAAAACACTTCGGAACATACCGCGATAGGAATATAATCACTTCACGGCGGACTTCGTGTCAGGTCGGCCTCGCGTCAGCCTCTCGCTGATTCCGTAAGGGATGATCCATAGCGAGGATGTGCGTTAAACCGTGTCACGCGCACCTAGCCGTGGGTCGTTTACGCTTACACCATGGTCGCTTGCTGGCATTGGCAGGTTAAATCTGTCGCTGATGTTTGCGGCGCAAAAACTGACCGTTAGTTGTTTCGTATAGAATCGAATTCGTACACGGAGATAAAAGTGCAACATTTATTTGAATAAATTGTAGTAAATAGTTATTAGAGAAAGAGAGAGCAAGCAAGTGAATGAGAGAGAGAGAGAGAGAGATATGAGTGTGAATTTCGGCATCAGTCTACTAATAATGATGTTGTGAGTTGAGCTGTACGTTACTATGGTTACCAGTTTAGAGGTGGCACATTCATTTAGAATGGTGATTAAACTGACCGGAGCTACTGTAACGCACACCTTCCAGCCAATCAGAATTGAGTATTCGGACTGAACGCGGTATAATTATAATATATATAAAAAATATACATGTAATATAGCAACACAGGCCCAGCTGTTATACGAGTTCTCACAACTAATTCAGATTATTTACTACTCTTTCAATTAACCTTCATCTTTAAACTTAACCTCAACCTGCAGATACGCAAGGTTCAACCTACATCAAAAAACACTCCCAGCTCCGGAGAACTCCACATGGAGCTGGCCCACAGGGCGAAGAAGAGAAAAAAAGAAAAGATAATTTATCAACAGCACGGAAGTGTAAATCTCCTCGCTGACACTCCGATCTTGTGATCTGATCTGTTTCTGATCAGGCCTCGTCAGGGTGGGCTCCGTGTCCAGAACGGACCACCTGCGAAAGCCGGTTCATCCATCTGCTCCGGTCCGGGGGTAAACATCCCGTGGTGGGAAAGACGACCGAGGAGAGACAGAGAGATGGAGAGATAGCAGGCTGACAGCTTCTTATCAGCCGACACTCGGAGAGAAAGCGTTTTCAGTCGAACTAAAAGCCGCGTCTTTACCGAACTCCGTAACGCGGAAACCAAAATAAACGTCTGCGCTTAATAGATTTTTTTTTTTTTACTACTCATAAACGGAACATAAAATTAGGGCTCTGATGGCCGTTAAAATTCCGTAAAGCTGGAAACTTGCTGAGACGCTCGTTTTTGTGTCGACCTGAGGCAACGAGAAAATTGCCAAGAGGGCCTACTGGTTTTCTAATTCCAACGTAATAAAATTCTAAATAGTCAGTCAATCCGCTAACACATACTAGATGTCCTACATTTGTTTCCTTAATGTTCTTAACAAGTGTGGGAAGTTTATAACTCGACCTAATTTAGGCCTAAATTACACACTTGGCTCAAACAGCATTGAGTTCAGTAACCTCAGTAACCGTTTTATGTGGTTTCTGCCACGGTTATATAGATATATATATAAAAAAATTGACCAAAGTACATTGCTCGGCTTCAAAGAATTTTTTACAAATAAAAAAAATAGATTTTACATAAGAAGTGCGGATGATAACATACTTTAAATGTGATTTATCTGGACGGTTGAATTCTTAAATCTGATTGGTTAGGAGGTGGAGTTTTTTTTGGACACTTTCTGTTAATGCACTTAGATTGGGGAGGAGTTAAAAAATGTATTTGATCATTTTTAACGTTCAGTTAGTAGCTGAAACCTGGTGGTGACCGGCGTGGAGAAAAGCTTGACATCAGAAACCATTTAAGGTGAGATAAATTGCTGAACGTACTCGTTATCTGATAAAAACGTTTATTCCGTTTCCTCTTGAGGACATGAGGTGTCTCAGGTAGTCCCTCAAACACACATACGCACGCACGGCTATTTAAAACATTCATGCGTCCTTCAGCCGAGGCATGACGACGAGGATGCGATACGCAGGTGCAACCTGAGCTGAGTCACGCACACGTGCGCACACACATCTTTCCCCTCATACACAAACACAGGCCACTGGTTACATCAGGACCTGTCACTGACAACAGCCATGTGTGTGTGTGTGTGTGTTTGTGTGTGAGTGAGAGGTGCTCCATGTTGTCCTCGTGCCTGTCAAATGGCTGCAGTTTTCCTATGGAACATTTCCAATCTAATCTGATCTAATCCAATCTGTCTTTCATCCTCCACTCTCTGCTTTTACCTCTCGATCACGAAACGACTTGTTGCTTACACTTTGTACGCGGGAGCGACCCAGAAGGGGTTCTCGGCCGCCTCTTTGGCGTGGCGCAGGATGGCCTCACGGGGGTTGCTGTCGTCTGTCTTGTCCAGAGCGATGTTCTTCACGATGTAGGACGACAGGGTGCCTCCGTGGGCTGCCACGCGACCCCCCCTGCCTGTTTGCAAAACCCACAGAGAGGAAAAGGCAACGTGATGCAAAACATACAAGACAAATTCATTTATATAACTACAAATAACAGCTTAGACACCCTTTGCGAAGCGAGCTGGAACAGGGGGAGAAAAAAATATATAAATAAAAAAATTTAAATCCCTGGGCCTCCCTTCCTCCGGCACATGCACACACATGCTGAACGTTAAGAAAAACATCCTCCGCTTGGTGAAAGTATATTTATGTTAGGTTTAAACAGGGGAGACACGTAGGCTCGGCGATCGGTGGGAATCTCCCAGAGATCGTCAGGTTGTGAGAGATCGTGTTCAACAACGGCGTATGGATGTGAGGAAGGAGACCCGTCCTGTATGATTGACAGGTTTAGCAGAACTACAGAGGCGGAGGAAAGCAGAACGCTGCTCAGTGCCGCGCTTTCCGCGCCTCTGCCTCAAACTGAAATGAGGAAAGGAGCCAAGGCCAGTCGCACCTGGTCCTTTGCCAAGTCTAATGTAATCTTACAGTGTGTTTTACTCAGAGCCGCAGTCTAGATCCCCACGGCAGCCAGGATCTTAAGAACGGCAGCCAGAAGAATGGGAGCTACTGCAGCTTCACCCGGGTTTTTTTGTTTTATTTATTTATTTTTACATCACCTGGGCCGGACACGGGCGGCTCGGGCTTGTGGGATTTCACAGGGTCGAGTCGGTCTTTCTCCAGCTGCTTCTTGGTGCTGCGCTGTCTGGCCTCGCGGAACATTGGCAACGCGTGGGCTGGGGGCGAAGTAAAAAAAAATAAAAATAAAAAAATGTATTAACCAAACTATACAACTCAGTAACATGAGCACAACAAAGATCGAGAAAAAGAAACGAAACCATAACCAGAGTACTACACCCTCGAGCTCCATCACAGCGACCACGCTATGTAAAGCTCACTGTGTGTTTTATTTACTTTTTGATTAACGTTTCCTGATTTCACAGTGTCTCGAACACAGTCACATGACCCTCAAGTCTGTTTGCATGGGCGGGAAAGGGTGGACAGAGGAGGATCACGGGGGGATGGGGGGGGGTGGGAGAATAAGTAAATAAATAAATCAATCAGGAGTAGGAAAGATGAAGTGATTTTCCATTCAGGAGCCCTGATGTCACTGCACAGTGTTAATTCCTCTCCTGCATGCTACATTAAGCAAAGAGGTTAGTGGCGACACATTCAATCGCTCAGCCTCCCTCTCCCTCGGTGGGCCATCATTCCGCTTTCCTCCTTTGAATTTTCCATGGCTGTCCGGCGATGCGTCACTCAGCTCGGCCAATCGGCTCACGGCGCAGTGCTACTACGGCCACTGGAGGATGTGCTTAATGGTGTACAGAGGGAAAGGAGAGTTTTGACGGCGAGGTGTGTTGTGTGGGCGGAGGGTTTAGGGCGAGTGTGTGTGTGTGTGTGTGTGTGGGGCACGCGCTGACCTGACTGGAGCCCTCATGCCAGGCGCGTGGCGGATGTAGTGATGGGCGCTAATGGCATCATGGCTTGCGGGTTAAGGGCCGCGTGAGACAGCAATCCGATGGAAAGCACTCTCTCACACACACACACACACACACACACACGATACAGCTGCACTAATGGGCTCGTGACAGCAGCGAATAGAGATGAACGCTTTCGAGGGCAGCGCTCGTTCTCCACACAAACTCCTCGGACTATTCTATTCGTTACGAACGTGTATGTACACAAAACCGCGTGTTGAAAGGTGTACATTCATCTATTTGCGTGTGCGCGGTTTAGGTACTCACGGGTGATGATGTAGTCCTGCGTCAGTGTCTCGGCCTGCTTCTCTTTCCTCTGGCTCTTCACCACACAAAGCTTGGCGCCCCTTAAAAAAAAACAAAGCATCCCAAACGACAGCACATGAATGACGCGCTTTCCCTGGGATCGATCTGAAAATGGATCTGATTTTGGATCTGACTGTCGGTTTTTCCATTTGTCTCAATGCATATTTCTTTCGAGTTTTTATTTATTTATTTATTATTTAAATGCGCTGAAGCTTTACGAGCAGAATTAGATGCCAAAAGCATGCGTGTTAACACAATATGATTTACGTGAAGGAGAACACTTGATAAAGGAATGGTAAATATTACAAATACCTGACTCATAAACGGGGAAAACTACTGAAAAACATTTGACATATTACGGAATATCAGTAAATCGCATGGCCGCATGCATTTGTATCGATTTTCCAGACAGGCGGTGTGTGTGAGGCCCTGCTGTCCTTGCCCTCGGTAATCAGCGCTAATGGAGTCAAACAGGACAGTTTAATGAACGCTTCCATCTGACGGCCTCCCAGCTGGAACTGATGGGACAGCCGGTAGTTAATTCAACAGACTTGCCCGACTCTCCCCCGGTCCTCGCTACTCTATCTGACCTCTGTGTGGGGTAATTACTGGTCTGAGACGCACTAAACGCGCACACAGCTAATATATCTATCTCCCTGCGCGGTGGTGAAGATGTTGGGAGGAAGAGGAGGGACTCTGGAGCTCACTGCACCTCTGGCTCTTGACTGGGTCGTAGTAGACTTTGGCCAGGCCGTTCCCCGTCCCGACCATGATCTGGTTCAGCTTCGGGTGCCAGAGACAGCGAACCACACTCTGGAGATGGAAGGGGGAAGGAAAATAATTAAAAATCATTTGGGACAAGAAAAGGAAAATGTACAGAACGCAGAAGACAACGGCGATGAGAACGCGCCAAAATGTGAGCCAGCAGCACCGAGCTGCGGAGGAGCACTCGGGGTGGATTCTCCTACTCACTAAGCTGTCGTTGACTATATTTGGGCTTTGGGTAGAGGCCTGGATTTCACATTCTCTGTGTGACAGATGGAGGATGTGACTGTGTGCACATGTGTGTGTGTGTGCGTGCGTGTGCGCGCAAGACAGACACATACAGTCTGTAACATGGGTGAGTTTTTTAAGCACTTTTTTTTAAGATCTTTTCACAAACATGAAGTGATCCCATTTCTTTGAACAATGCCTGAGTGGAGTAGTAGAACAATTATACACTCCCCAATGCCAAGGTTTTTTACATATAACATAATATATATATATATATATATATATATATATATATATATACACACACACACACAATATATATATATATATATATATATATATATATACATACACATATATACACACAAACATACACACACAAATATATATATATATATATATACATAAATATATACATAAAATATATATATATATATATTTTTTTTTTTACAAAAAAATATTACAATAGGCACATTAGGCAATATGGGAAATTCGTGTGATAGTTTTTATAGTAAACAGTACAGTATAGGACAGATACAAGTCTTCCAAAAATAAACCACAGCAACGCACAAAGACAGGAGCAGAATAAACACTTGAGGCACGGAGGGAGGTGTTTGGGGGGGGTTCAGGGGGAGTCAGCTTTACTCTAAACACGTCCTAGTGGTGAAGAGTGCAAGAGAGAAAAGTGAAAGGGTACGGATCAGACGAGGCCCACAGGAGCTGCGGAGGGTGTGTGTGGACGGGGAAAGCTGCTTATTGTCCAGCTGTTCGGGCCCTCTTTGGCTCCACTAAGCTCGCCTGACCCAGAATTAAGCTTTAGCGTCATCCCGCTGTGTCTGCTAGACATGTGTGGAGGACTACAGGTCAACCTGTGCGCCGCGTTCTCCTGTTTCCTTAACAAAACTAAACTCCTCGTGATTTAGAAACGTATACAGTGATGACGGTCTGCTCTTTGCAGAAACGCCAAGAATCCCTTTGTAACGCAGACTCGACACAGGTCACGATCGCATGCGTGTTTTGATTCGAGTGCATCCGTGTCCACGACAGCAAAACTCTGTGTGGGGGGGTAACAGTATGTGCTCATCTGCAACCTTCACGCGGCATAAGTGGAGATGACCGGGAATACGTCCACCACACGGTAAACAATAAGCTCAGCGTCAAACAGGCTTCGTCTTCGGAGCCGGTGCTGAAGGAGCTCGTTAATCAAAAGCAGCTCGTGAGAATTCTGTTCCGGCCCTAGGCGGCTCAAACGCGCCTCTGCCAGGGTCTAACGCGGGGCACTGAATCTCCAAATATCGCAGGAGGAGCACTGGCCTCAACAAGCTCCTCAGACTCATTAATCCGCTTCAGAGACCACTGCGTACAAAGTTGAGTTGTTGCGGCAAAATGAATACAATTGAACGGAATTATTACGGCGAGCGTTCCCTTCTCTCTCGCCCTCTCTTTGGGACGTTGTTGTTGTTACTGTACAGAATACTGTGTGTCCTGCTCAGAGAGATTCAGTACTATACTGAAAGGTTAAGCCAAATAAAAGCAGAAAAAGTAGTCTGTGTTAAATCACACAGCAGAGCTGCTTATCTCACACGTCAAAAGGACACGCTGATTAACGTCGGAGCGGATTGGAAGTGGCGCTGCTGCTGTTCGAACTGTCGGAAGCCAGCCCCCACCCCTACCACCCCAACAACAATTTTCTCTTAATACGCGATCAGACGTATGCCGTACAAGTCCCTCTGAATTAGCTGTTGCAATAGAAACGACAATGTATTAGACTGAGCACGTTGCAGATGGTACTACTGTCAGAGCTGCTGTTACAGATAAATGATCGACACCACTCTGACCGATCGGATTGGAGAATTTATCATTGCCGTAGTGTAAACGAATACAAGAGCCATGTTGTTGTGCTAGTAAACGATGGAAAGGTACAAGAAACCTACGGTTCGGATTTGCCAGGACTCTCGTGCAGAGTCTAATGTGAGAATCCGATCGGTTCCAGAACGCATTACAGCAGGAATTACAGTGGGACCATTGAGGCATCCCCTTTGATCTAGGATCTTTCCAAACAGCGTGATCTGTCGTGCTAGCTGGAGGTTTGAGCCAGACTGAACAAGTGCCATAAAAGAGAGTTTATTCAAACACAAGGAGGATTAAGAGGAGCTTTAATGCTGCAGCGAGGTCTGCTAAAATCACACAAAAAATTACTTATTCATTTTTCAATTCGGCCGCGCCTCAACCTCCGTGCCAAAAATGATGTCGCACAGTCCACCATCAAAGGCGAGAAGCGATGGAGAAGAAGATATGTGTTCAAAGTCTGCCAAGCGTGAGCTGTGTACATGTAGCCCATGCAAACAAACATGCGTGCTGTGAGAATGGCATACGTGTGGTCTGTGTGGACGCCAGCCCCTAGGACCCCCTGAAAAACCCACAGGAATTCACCTACCCCACTCCCAAACAATAGAAATGAGGCAACAGGCCAGATAAAGGGTTAGGGCTGTCAGCGATGTTTGGACGAATATTTCAAAAATAACGCTCCGATGGCGGCTGGAGGAAATGTTTTATCACACCGTCTCCGTCCTTCTGCGTTGTGTCATGCTCGGGACATGTGAAGAAGTCAAACATCAAAAGCGAACGCACCTGCAACGTGTCCCGACGGATAAATCTGCAATGGACAAGCTTTTAGCGGGTTCGTGCGGTTTGATTACATTGGACTGTATATAATTTCAGCATCTGCTAAATCTTTTGTTCTGAAGACTTGGCTTTAAGGTGTAACTCTGTGTCCAGTGATATCTACAAAAATCTTAATTGTAGTTGAATATCAACTGTTGAGAGAGAGAGAGAGAGAGAGAGAGAGAGAGAGGTTCTGTTTTAGCTGTCTTTATGGCAAACACTTGAACCCTGGTGAAGAATTGGACGTCTCACTCCGATTTCACACCTCGGGAAAACGTCTTCTCAGCCAAGAGCGTATTTACTCAAACCATCCTGGAAATGTGTTCGCTGCCACCCACATCCCTACCCAGAGCACGACCCGTTTGCGGGGTTATGTCGAATGTTTACACCCGTATGATTGGTGGCCTTTCCTTTCACGAGCCTGGCGCACCACTTCATAAAGAGACGCCACTTAAATTCTTCAGCTGTCCTGCCGAGAACCTTGGATAAACATGATAAATAGCGAGCTCGTCAGGGTCGCGCCAGGGCAAATCATCTGATAAATAACTCACGGGGCCCTCTGAGAGATCCGCGAGCGTTTACACGACTCCAAAGCCCATTCTTCAGATAAAGAACATAAAGGGAACGCCCTTCGGTGCAAGATTCTTTTTTTTTCTTTCTTTTATTTTTTTTAACTGATGTTAAGGCTGTCGGGTTCGGACAGCCAGAAAGCAAGACAGGTTCCCACCATCGCGGCTGAAGATGTTGAAGATGGCGCGCCAGATGGAGGGAAGAGCTTTCAGGGCCTCTTCAGGCCGCAGTGTTATGACTAGAGAAGAAGTGGCGGGGAAATATAAATCCAAGAATCGCTCCCATGACAAATCTCCTCAAAAGCACATTCCATCACGGATGGCCAAGGGAGCCTTCGAGAGACATTCAGAGCACACAGCTTTGGAGATTTTCACCCACGGAGAGGGCCTGACAGAGATGTTTCACTCGCCTTCAAACAAACACTCGAGAAGAGTGCTGAGAAGGGCTGTCAGGACTTACCTTTCTCTTTTGTGTAAAACTTAAAAAGATTGCGAGTTTATCTCAGCCCTCGCACTTATTATTATTATTATTATAAGCATTTATTATTGACGGTCAGTTATATTTGTGTAATTTTGAGGGGTTTTGATGGGGGTTGGCTAGCATGTAATATGTGAAGGTTTCTTTCACAAAAATCACTTTTTTTTTCTTCATTGTCTGGTTGTTGGACATGTGAAAAACGGGAGAAAGGCGGGGGGAAAATAATAATAAATAAATAAAAAAATAAAAAAACCACGCTGGTGACCATTATATCAACAGTCTGTAATCTGCATGTAATCTGCTTGTCTGCCCGGCAACCGCGAATGAAAAACGAGCAATTTGTCGACCCCTGAAATAAACAGAGAATCGAAAATGAACCTAAACTAACATTTAAATCTATTAACCATGACCTTTTTCCACCACTGTCCACTCAGGATGTTGTTTTCGGGAGATGAAAAGGTCACCTACAGAACTCTGGACTCAGGGAAGATGCATCATCTAGACTGTATTTATGGAGAAAAAAAATAAGTCAGCGCGTTGTGTATACAGTTGGCACACTCACCGCGCTAGCCACCTCGATCTCGTATACTTTCTTGAAGGACTCTCTGTCAAAGAAGGCCAGTTTGCCGTTCCCTTGGTCGCGCTTCACTGAAGTACCCGTCACCAAGAGTTTATCATCGGGGCTGAAGCAGCAGTCGGTCCTGCGCTCAGACACGAGATAACGCACAGCTTTATCAGCGATTGAGTGCTTTATTTAAAGCTGCTTCTCCAGGTTTATCAACATGTAAGGATAACGTGAAGGCTGACGGCGATGACTGTGAATATTTAGGCTTACATCGAGAAGAACGAGCACAACCCTGTGGCAACGTTGAGCGGTTTCTTGAAGTTGCGAATGTCCCATGTCTTTAGAGTGTCATCCCCTGCAAACACACAGAAGAAAATACCCACATTGAGAACAGTACTGAATGCCAAGATGAGCAATATGAACATCAATGCATGGGTGAAAAAAATACATCAAAGGCGTTCCTCTCTCCCCCATGTAATTGAATGAGACGGGGGGTGAATAAGATCGATTGTGTTAGCGCCTGAATCAGAGTCAGTGTATGCTACAGTGGCTAGGCAGACTGTTCTGAGGTCAGACTTCACTTGGATGCGTCATGCCGAAGGTTGAGTAACGCCTGGAGTGGAGATCTCCAATCGCTGACTAAAGCTCCATGGGATGAACTCGAGCCAGCTGGAAATTGCATGCTCAAAGGAAGGCCTGTAACGCAAGCCAAAACTCAAGCAAGTGTGTCCATGTCAATCCTGCCAGCCATCCTCAGAGTCGCACGTCACTTTGGTTTCAGAGCAAAGAAAAGATCTGTATTTTTCTGGAACAATACAGCTTTGTGGACAGGGTCAGACGTTATAACCCCTAGGTTAGGAATGGATTATGGGTGAAATAGCAGCAGTTGTCCCCCCTCGAACAGGGACGCTGTTGATGTAGAGCAGGGGTGTCCAATCTTATCCGGAAAGAGCCAGTGTGGGTGCAGGTTTTCATTCCAACCAAGCAGAAGCCACACCCGAGTCCATTGAAAGCCGAGCTCAACCGATTATACAGGTGGAATCAGGTGTACCTCCTGCTTGGTTGGAATGAGAACCTGCACCCACACCAGTCCCTTTCCGGATCAGATTCGTTACCCCAGATGTAGAGCATATCTTACCTCCTCGAGAAGCGAGCGTGGTTCCATCGTAGGAGAAGGTGAGGCAGGATGTGTCCGAGCCGACAGCATGGGCTTGGCGGCAATGGAACTTGGTATGAACCTGGATAGACCCGAAATAGAAAAAAGAAAAAAAAAGAAACATTTGTAAGTAAATAAAATCCACCACCCACATTTCTCATCCATGAGTGTGTGTAAAACATGTGGTGCACACACTTTCGGAGACCCGAGTTCCATTATGGGGCTCCTGCCAAGCCACTTTTATACTATGTGAAGAATTTGCATTTGCCACTTAAGTCTCTTTCATGCTCGGTTTCTCCGAGTGGTCACGAGCTTGTTATTTACTGGAAGGGAAGAAACATACCATACTTGACTTTTCCACACAGGAACTGTTTAGACCTCCACAATTTCACCACTGTTTTGATGTACGAGAGTATTTGATTAAAAAAGGTGCATCCTTGTTTACTTGCACCACCAGATTTCCACCATCTTGTTAACATTACCCTTTTAACATTACATTCTCATAAAAATACCAACCTACTAAGAATCGATATAGTCATAAATATAAAAACAAACAATTTGAAACTAATATGGTCCCATGTTGGAACGGACTGCAAAAATACTACTCGATGCTATTTCAAGTGACTTTACTGCGGAAATCATTTGTACCGAGCCCTCTGAAGGCCAGATGTTCTCCTGTCGGAGGAGGCGGCAGGTTAGACGTCCCACTCGTACGGCAGTATGAAGAACCCGACGCTCTGCCAAAGCAGAGTCCCAGACCAAAAATCTGTAGAATGTGCATTGTATATCTCGGTCAAAGCTGAGCATAGGATGCTTTTATATAGGCTACGCACGGATGTTTGCCTACCACACACTGCCCCACCTCCTCAAGTGCGTTGAACCAGAGCAGCTCAAGAGCCAAGTTTCTAGAACAATCTCATCTACATATCTTTATATCATAAACACGGTATTAATGTAGCAGATCACATCATGCAATCAAGTCCATTTATGTTCGAATGTGAAAATACGAGTCTCTTGCTACGATTTGCATGAAAGAAATCAATACCATGCGCTGTTGCCATGGCAACTCGGCTAAGGCGCCACCGCGCGCAGGCCTGACTGCGACGATTTCAGTGACTGCGGCTTTACTTCAAGCTCTATACTGCAGTTAAACATGGGGACAAGTCCTTATCCTATGTGACATTTATTGCTCTTCTGTCATGTTGTGTCTGGCCCTCAAGCCCGATGGAAGGAAATGAACATATTTTGAAGTGTTCACCCAAAGCAGGCTATAAAAGCCTCTATTCAGACCCATCAATAGCAGTGTTTGAGTAAAGGACACGAAGTGTCGCATGTGTCAGGATGGACACGTGCCTCACGCCACATGCGTCATTTCTCCAGAGGATAAAAATCTATAAAAGCTCGCAAGTGAGCCTTTCAGAGGAATTTTCCTTTTTTTTAAGAGAAAAAAAAAAAAAATATATATATATATATATATATATATATATATAATATATATAATTATAACATGACGACGATGTCATGAGTAGAATGGTTAAGAGGGTGCTTTCGGTTGAAATCCAAACATGGTCTTCAAAGGACCGAATGAGCAACAAAACTCATTTCCACATACCATCAGAAAACCAAATCAAAGCCCATTTCCAATGCATATAAAACCTGTGTCAGATGTTACTCATTAACACCATTCTAAAAACAAGGGGCATAATAAGCTGTTTTCGTCCACTTTTCTTTTCAGCACACAATGAAGCGCTGATCGAGGAGCATGTCCAAGCAGGTGCTTGCAAGATGGACTGGAAAATCCACAGACTAACCTTAACATTACAATTCTTCCATGACAAATTGTCCCGACTCATCAGGAGCCTCTGGAAGTGACGCAATCCAATGACACAATAATTTATACAAATATTTTTGCACAGTCTGTGTGGGAAAATATTCTTGTGATATAGAAATACTTCGTCTAACACAAGCTGTAACCCAGAGGAGTTTCAGTTGGTTGTGTCAGAACAAAACGATCTCCTGTGTGTAGATAGATAGATAGATAGATAGATAGATAGATAGATAGATAGATAGATAGATAGATAGATAGATAGATAGATAGATAGATAGATAGATAGATAGATAGATAGATAGATAGATAGATAGATAGATAGATAGATAGATAGATAGATAGATAGATAGATAGATAGATAGATAGATAGATAGATAGATAGATAGATAGATAGATAGATAGATAGATAGATAGATAGATAGATAGACAGGGCCTCCAAGATTCTACATCACGTCCTTAAAGGAAGAAAAAAAAAATCAACTTGCATGTTTATCTTTAGGAATAAGAATAATAATAATCTTTAGAGGAAGACAGAATGTACTTTGTACAGAAATTCTGAGTTGCCTTTGTTAAACATTTTTCATCGACTGCATTAACCACAATGCCATTCACCTACCAGCTAATAGTGGCACCGGTGGGATTTAGCCCAATTTTCATGCTAATTTCGTGACTAGCGTTCACTGACTAGCCAAGCCAAGTCTGCAGTACCGCAGTGCAGCTCAGTTATATACGTTCTGCAATGCATTCTGGAACTTTCTGATTACAATGTTCGTCCCAACATCGCCACTACTTCTACGCTGGATTGAACAACGCTGGAAAACGGAGTTAGAAAAGAAGCTCTTGCGCTTTTGTTTTAAGAACAAACAGAAAAAATTAAGCACTGGATGTAACTTTTTTTTTTTTTTAACTAAAGATGTAGAGCGGAAGATGTTCAAATGGGCAACGGTTCAAATCAGTGGTGAAGGGATGACCGAAGCAGTACGCTCGGGTGATGTCTTGAGGTTTGGCGTGAGGGAGGTGCAGTCTTCAGCATATTCACAGTAGCAGAAAGAAGTCATTATCATGGACGGAGGAGATAACACTGCTTCACGCACCTTAAGCTCCATATTACGTTCCCCAGCACCCAACGCTGCTCTTTGCCAGACCAATTTTCTCTCGTCTAATTGGTCCGTGTTGCTCTCCCACTCTATTGGGGTCTTGCTGCCAAGCTGAAAACACTATCTGTCTGTCACCACCTGCTCAGTGTATTAATGGAGCATGGCTGTGCTGATTACTAAAAGCTTGCCAGGCCCACTTCATTTGAATTCGTTCATGACAACGCAGAGTGTTCAATTAAGAAAGGGTTGGTACGTTAGCTTCTTATCTCTGTCGAGTCCCCACGTTCCCAAAAATGTTTTCAGGGACTAAAATTCCAATATATTCCACTCCCTAACGTCACAACATGCAAGCACGGAACCTACATTCTGCCAGGACAAATTCTGACATTCAGTGTCGGCTTGGTTTTGTAGGCCAGATCTCTATTAAACATGGCCAAGAAATGCAGTTTACATGCAACTAACTGTTTCAAACAAAATTCTAAAAAATAAATAAATAAATAAATAAAAAAGGGTCAAACCCAGATACAGGACCATGTGATGGATGTAGCCCAGTGTGCCAGATTGCAGCCAACCTTCAAGATTCTAAACGCCTGTGGTCAGAAAAAGTGTATAGATCCATGAACTGTAGGTGGACATCTGAAGCCACTCGGCCCCCTAGCATCTGCTCCAGTTTCAGCGCATAGTAACGGAGCATGTGGGATCATGCACCTCCTGAAGGTCGTTTGAAGCTTTGAGGGTACATTTGGTCAGGCAGAGACATTTGCTAAGGTTTGACAGAAGAGCCCTGAAGCAGGAGATTTGATTAGGGTTGATGGGATACATCCAGCTACCTTCCTTAGGTCCTCTCCTGATGGCAGACGGGTTGTTGTTTGTACCAGAGTTGAGGAAATGGGTCAGGTTTTGGCCTATAGCAAGAACCCTAATTATTGGGGAACCAAAAGCAAACCTTCGCCCTCTGATCCGATCAAATCAGCCAGAACAGATTTCGTGCTCTGGCCCGTCTTTTGTAAAGACAGCTGGGTCACCTTTGCTAAATAAAATTAGACGGATAGTCTAAAAATCAGTATTTTACCTCAATAATGAACTCCTCCCTTCATATTCAGGGTCAACTAATCTCGAGACATATACAACAAAAGAATTTTCATAACCTTTACGTCAAATGATTCCTCTTTGCGAATAGGTTTGGACTGAAATGACAGAATTTGGAAAACAAGTCTACTGATTACCCAGAATCATGGTAAGGTATCAAGTGAGAATCGATTTATTATTTTTAAAATAGCACAGTAGTGATATTTACAGCGAAGTAGTACTATGACTACTTAACTAATTAACTTGACATATCCTCACATTGTTACTGCAAGTTAGGCGTATAAAGACACTAAGATTTAGCAATGACTGGAACGTGGTTCTCGATCCAAAACCAGAGTAAATGTTGGCCGGCCAAAACTCGGGCTCTGACACAAAGTTGGAACGTCTCCTTCGTTTTTATGACTTTGCCTTGAGAAAACTTTTCAAGTGTGAGCAAACTTATCCAGATGTGCTGTTAAAAGGAATTCAGTCGATACCCTCAATCACAAATCAACTCGTGAAACAGGGATGTTTGCTGCTTGTCAGAAAGCCCTGCTTCATTTCCATTGCTCTCCATTGAGACTTTTTGTTTTTTTGTCCTGCAACTTATTCCTTCAATTACAGTGGTATCAGCTGCTGGGCCTTCAAGCTGGTGTATTAGGAACAAGAGGAATGTATGAAATATGGTATGGATGGGATGGAAAGGGAAACTTCTGGATGCCTAGCAAACACACACACGTACCAGAAAGCTTTTAAATGACTATGCGTACCTATCTAGTGGCTTGGATTCTTGCTGAGTGAGAAATAAGAGCAGCTGCTCAGGGCTTTACATTCAAAACACCTGGTCCTCTGAGGCAGAGCTGAACACAAGTTGGTCAGTGGTATGGGCATTATAGATAGAGAGTTGATGGAATTGATGGTTCCTCATTTATACCTGTTGGTTCCTCATTTATACCTGTTGGTTTACTTGAATAGTAGAGAACGGACGCTACGATGAAAAAACGAATACGTCTGCTCAATTGGCCGTGAGCCGAACGAGTCAGAGTCGCAGCGCAGATCAGCAGGAGTCAGACTTCGTTTATCACGTGACGAGAGCAAGGCAAGCTGACCGACAAGACGATGGTGGAAGATTCGGTTTCAAAAGTTCTCTGTTTAATATAAAAGCTTCTTCCCACAGGGTACAATGGTACCAACAGGTCAGTTGGAAATGAGGTACTGTATATTTCCTGGGGTTATTTCCGTTGGTCACTTTATAGAATGTAAACTACAGCGTAATCTTTCCAGATCTTTCCCAGGGATAGGAATACCGCCCTCTACCTCAATCCTTCTGCTGAGTCACACATGATTTAATGGAGATGCCAGTGATCCTGACCCTTTCTGCACTCCGGACCTGCCTGATCCAAAATGATGCCCTACCTCTAGATGGCGCTCTCATCAATTGGAGGCTACAGTCTGGAGATTGCTGAGGACAGAACCACTTGAAGTACCATGGAAATTGTTTTGGACCTCAATTCCACATGGACGTTCTCGCTGTGGTTGCTCTGACTACAGTTGCTGCGATGGACTTAGGACTGCAATTACCACATGCAGTTTTACACTGAGGTCTCATGATAAATCCATAATGTACTTCCCTTTATGTTCACACTATCCGTTGTTACCCAGATGTGGACGGGTTCCCTTCTGAGTCCGGTTCCTCTCAAGGTTTCTTCCTCATATCATCTTAGGGAGGTTTTCCTCACCACCAGCTCGCTCAATAGGGATAAATTCACACACTTAAAATTAGTATCCTGTGTCTATATATTTCTGTAAAGCTGCTTTGAGACAACGTCTGATGTTAAAAGCGCTATACAGATCAAATTTAATTTAACTGAACTGACTAAAATCCCAGAGACACTCTGATCATAATTACATTTCGAGATGCAATCTGATTTTGATCAAAATAGGCCGTAAGAGAATCAGTATCAGGTATTGGAAGATATCCAAAGTTTGACTACTGGTATTGTATCAAAAATGGGGATCAGCGTATCCTGAGTTTTTCTTGAAGAACTCCCAGATTTCCTGAACACAATGTAATGATAAACAAGATGTTATAAATCTGGAGCTGTGGAAGAGCCCGAGGTGGAACAACGCAGGAAGAGGCCAAAGATATCTCATGAACAAACAAGCAATCAGTATTTAACCTGAGTAACACCAAAGTTATCATTGTGACCTACATCAAAAAGCCAATCAAGTCCAACAGCCATACTCGTGAGAATACTTGTCTATCCCAATAACAGTAAAATGGTACATGCCCGAGTCCAACGTTATCTGGCAAATTAATGTTGTCTGTCTGCATGTTCAACTTATGAGTAATGGCTGAGGAGGTAAGCCACTGGCTTAAGGAAAAGATCTCATCTAAAGTGGGAAGTTATAATTCAGACCACAGTTCAAGGGATATTCAAGGAAGATGGGCCAGGGCTTGAACCTTAAAGAAGTTGTTATTGTATGCTGCTGAGGAATGCTGGTTAAATATTTACAAACTGTAATATATTTAAAAATTCTTCGCCTAACGTCTGAGCTGCTTTTGGACAAATACAACTGGGGGTCTGAGATCAGAGCTTGGCAGTCACGACCAATAAATGTATTCAATGAATGACTCCATTGCATCCACATTCTGATAGATGGTTATCTGATTACGAGGGTTTTCATTTGACCGTGTATTGCAATAACAGATGGTCACACATTTACTCAGTCATTCGGACATCCCCTGTACTGTCCAATGTGACACCTTTGCAAGGTACTGACAAGGTTCACAGGCATAATATCAGCCAAACCTGTCAGTCTTTGGCCTCTACATGGGCGAACATGGCAGCATGGACGAATAACACGTTGTGCTGATGAGTTACTTATTCTGTCTTTGTCCATAAAATGCAGGAGTCAGGCCAAGCAGCCAGGAATGCAAGACACCTGGGGACATCGTCTGCTATCTAAATAGAAATAACTTACAGCCATTGACGTGGGGTTCTGCAGAGTGTTAAAGCTGAGCTGTTAAGTCCTTCTTAAATAAATAACACGGGAGGGGTGAGCCTTTAGCCAAAAAGGTGGTGGAAAGAAAAATTTTCACGCAAAAACAAAAATCCCATCATGCCAGGTCATTCCTTGTTTGAGGTGCAACAAAGAAAAAGAGAAAAGAATGGGGGGGGCATAAAAACAAACAAACAACAACATAATGATACTTCTTATACCTCCTATATACAGTGCCAATATTTACAGTACACCTACATTTAACAAAGATGATTTTCTTTTGTTGATAAACCTGTGTTGTGTTGGCAATTGTTTGATATATATCAAGTATTTTTTGTGAATTCTATGAAAAAAAGGTTAAACAAGACCATTCTTCATAGCCTTCTTGGCTCATATTTACCAAGGGTGCCAATATTTAGTGTTGGGAACTGTACATTCTGGGCACTCTCGTTTGCACTAGAGCATCGTTTAACATGAATAATGAGGTGATGTAACAAAGTCTGTTGGTATTCCATTTGAGTCCATTACCTACCTTGTTCTACCTGGTTGCAAACTAAATACCATGACCTGTCACTTATGGTCTATAGATTAACAATGCTGGCCACATACAGGCGCTGTCATATACATTTACACTCACTTCAAGTTCCAGAGTGAGAGAGAGAGAGAGAGAGAGAGAGAGAGGTGACAGGGCTTTAAAGGGGAAGGATACAGTTTGGTGCATATGCTCTGCATTTACTCCTTACATTTCTGCTACCAATTAAGCCCACATTTGGCCAATGCCTTTGTCTTTTAATAACAATAATCCATTTAGACATTTCAACTGAACATCAGTTGTGCTATCTTTTTGATGGGAAAACCTTTTGAGACACTCATATGGGACACTAAAAAATTTATGTAAACATTAAAATAAAATAAAAAAAAAATGGGAAAAAAAATCTTGCTTTAGGAACACTCTCTCAGATTTTCTATCACAAATTTAGGTCGCGCCAGCTGACAGCTGTGAATGAGTCTTTGAAGAACTATGCGTGCCGAACCTTTCCGCTCTATCCGTCAGATCCTTCGAGAGGAGAGGCATCACGTGGCGATTTTCTCCAGGATATTTGGGCACTGAGCAGAACTTTGAGGGCAAGGGCTCTCAGGCTGGGAGATGATAATAGAGCAGAATGAGCTCCACGCAGGGAAAAAAAAAAAAAAGTGAAGATGCAAGTGTCTGATCAAGCGGTCTGGTTCCGCTCGGGTCACAATTTGAAACCGATGTTCTGGGTCACAGCTTTCACAGAAACTGATACGGACACTCGTAGTACGTGGACGGTTCTTTATCCGAAACGAGGGATTCAGACGCCGAAACATACAAGTCAAGCGAAAGAAAAGAAATCTACAGTCTGATCGAGCGTAATTAGCGACCAGAACTATAATTAGAACCTACAGGTTACCTCAATACAGCTCTCTTCAATCAAAACATGTGGAGTCATCCTTTTTTTTTTTCAAAGGGATATACATGACTAAAAATACAAACACGCACAAGCTTCTACAATCCTTCTGCCAAAAGATTGGCATTTACCAAGTCTGCCTGCAGCTCGGTTACATAAACTGACAGAGTGGACATGAAGCACCATTCACCCCCCCCACACACAAACCTTTATGTTCCCCCAGGTCCAATGAAGTTCACCAACTCTGGCTCTATAACAGCATACAGCATTGCTCTCTAGGTCATGCTCTGAACCGAATACACACCACCAGTCCACCCTCAGGGTTGAACAAAAGGCACAGATCCTCAAACGGCAACACATCTGCTCTGAGACCAGTACACAACGCAAGTCAACTCTGACCGCAGTCTCTATTCATCCATGTCAGGCCTGAGACTAGGCAGGAGGACACCCAGGCAGCTTATTTACAGAGGAGTGCTTCCGTAACCTCCACCTTCCTGCTTCCTAACACTGCAGAGACCTGGTCAGTGTCACTGCCTGCACTAAACACTGACCCTCTTTAGTCCCGGTCAGGGCATTCGCTGACCTCCTGTTCTCGCACGCCAGGATTGTCACGACCGGGGCCAGAACCATTTCACCTCTTGAGACAAATTATTTCCCCGTCAAAACGAGGACAGCCCTCCTACGGGAAGAATCCAAACCAAGTTAACATCCAGCTGTGAAGCCATAAAAACAAAAGTGCTCGAAAACCGCTTCCAATTATCTATGCCAATTACAGATATCCAGCATGACTTTAGAGACAGTGGAGGACTTACGCTTAAGTTTCTGTCCCAGATCTGGATGGTGCCATCCTGGCAGCCCGCGGCGATCAGCTTGCCATCTCGACTGTAGGTGCAGCAGGTAGGGATGACTCTCTTGCCCTGCATGGATCGAGGCTTGAATACAGACTTGTGCTTCTTTTCGTTGTTCAGGTCCCAGGTACGAACAGTCCTGATAAAAAACAGAACCCAAAAGAGCAGTCACAATAACTGCACATGTTCAGTGGTGTATATATAGTAGATTTATGTATTTTAATTTTTTTAAATACATTTGAAAAATGCTTGTTTGACCATTCGGAAATTCAACAACTGTATGCGTGCATCTACGATTGGATGGATGCTATTAGTGCTGGATAAAACTCTGCTACTGTGAGCGCTTTTGTCCAGTTCTGAGCCCATATTGCTGAAATATTCCATCAACAAAGAGGAGTCATAAAAGAAAAGAGAGGAGTAAGACAACGCAGGGGTACGGTAGATCAGCGTTATAGGCATATTCGGAGGTTCCATGAAATTCCAATTTTCTTCTCTACAGCTGCTGAACACATTACAGATGTTAGGGGAGGACAGGAGATGGGGGAAAAAAAGCAAGAAATAAAAACACAACAGCCGCATGCATATCTTTACCATTGGGGAATTTAAGAGAAAGAACAAACAAAAAAAACTAAACGAAATGTAATGCAATAACCAGATAGCAAAGCTGGATGTTTTTGTGCAGGATGCGGACACACCTGATGCGCCTGGCTTACGCAGCAGCCAAAACGCAGAGAAGCAAAAAGGAAAGGGAGAAGAAAAAAAAAAAAAAATCAGTGTTCGAAAGGGAAGGGTAGTGCCAGTTGGGTTTTATTTAGGTCAGACCACTGGAGAGCTTGCCTACTGACATGATGGACAGGGTACACACAGCTACAGCAAAGGCAGATGGGAGGAGCGAACTCTCCGTAGAATGGCTCATTGCTGTCTTTCAGGAGTCAAAGACAGGCTGTTACAGCTATATACACCAATATCTTCGTGCCTTAGTTACAAACGCAAACACAACACTTCATGAGGTCATGGTCTCCTGACAGAAGTGAGAAGACCTTATAAGGCTTGCTTGTTTTTTTGTTGTTTTTTTGGGGGGGGGTTTTGTTGGGGGGCGTTTCGCTCACAAAGACAATCTCAGCAAATCACTTCAAATCACTCCAACTTATGGAGGAAAGACGAGACACATCAGAGGGAAAGGGATGATGGTGAGGTCATCAACCCGTTCAGAGATGATGCACACCGAGCATACAGGACCAGCAGGCTAAGCGTGTCCAAGTACTTCTCCATCCCACTGTCTGCTTTAAATACCTCTGATGTCAGAGGGTCAGGAACGTACGGTAAATACAACGATAGCCACAATAGAGGCCAGGACTGGATTCCAGTACACCTACACCTAAACTAACTAGATAAGACACAGAAAAAAAAAGTCTTTGTGTACAATCAGCATGCGATGAGGGACCAATCCGTTCCACTTTTGAGTTAATGTTTATGTGTTTTTCTAATTCGCTGTCGTGTTTCTGAATTCGCAATGATGTTTTGGGCTTGTTATGGTGCTTTGTGCTTACGGGCCCACCACAAACGGTCCTTGTTTGGTCCCCTAATCAAAAGCTCCATACATACTTCATATACCACCAGAATTGTAAAAAAAAAAAAAAAACCAGGGGTGGTAATGGCTGACTGTAACTGTGACAGATGGCTCCACCTGTCTCATTTGAGCTGCCTCTGCACTGTTTACATAGGATCCTCCTGCACACGTCACCCTTCCTAGCCAGTAACACAACCTTTCCAAGAGCATAAAATGAAACAACAAAAGAGTTCAATGGTAAAAGCTTAAGAAGACCAGCTTTAACTTGAGAGGACAAGTGATATAGTGGCCTCACAGACCTGGTCGTTTCTTTCAGTGCTCAGCAAGTGGTGGATACTAAACTGCAAATGAGATACTCTTATAATTGTTTATATTAGAAAATGGAAGCGAAGCATCTGAAGAACCCGACTGACACGTAGTAAACCCCCCTCCCCCAACTTTCTGTTTTTAATGTGTTAATTCTAACCACAACGAGGAGGGAATGTGATAATTGTGATAGCAATACAATCCCAGTCATGTGTGGGCAGTTTACAATCCAACACAGCCTTTCACACATAAACTCAGAGCTATAAGCCGGGCAAAGATGCTATCTTGCCGACGGCTGGCATTTATGCCTTGGATGCACGAGCGGTTGGAAAAATTCCCCAGATGGAAGGATAAGGACGTCAGTATAAAATAGTGGCTGATCAAAGCGGAAGGATGGGAGGCATGGACTTGAGAGTTGGGGCCCTGGGAGGTTGGCTACGTGTTGTCACCCTGCTGATTATGAAGAGAAGCTGGCCGTGTTACATTCTCTCATTCTCTGCACCAAAGGAGATAAGAACGAGGAGGAGAGCAGGGAGGGGGGTGTCAGGCGAACAAATAAGGTTGGGCGAACAGTAGCGATTTCGACAAGAAAGCCTTTAATCAGAGTGTTAGCAAGGTTTCGAGCAAGAGCTTGTTAAGGACTTAAATTAAAGCTGGACGCACACCACCGATCCTCTTTTTAGTAGGGTTTCCCAAAGTGCTGACTACAAACGCTCAGTCAGATGCTGAAGAACTGGATTAGAATATCTGTGAGGTGGGGGAGTGGGGTTCACAAGAAGTGTCGCTATCAGCCATAAAAACGAAAAGTATGAAAAGGTATGCACGTTATTTGACAAAGGCATGGAACACTTCATCTGTAAAGGGGAGTACAGTTTCAGGCTCACTGGACTGTAGACGAACCTGACATGTCTCCCAACCAATGCCCCAACTTGTTTCTGGAGGTTCGCGCTAGCGAAAGGCCCAAATTAGGCCATGGTAAGCTGCAAGAGCATAGAGTGACGTATAGAAAAATGGGTTAGATATTGTGATGACAACTCTGGTGAAAAGACATGAAGGTGTCCCAGAGCGTCGAAGAGGATTTTCTTACAACAAATGATTGTAAAATGAGACTAAAGAGGCAGGCCACTCACTTAAAGGCAAACTACATCTCACCAGCCAATTATGGACAGTAAAAGGAGCACTTATATAGCGATTTTATCCAAAGCGCTTTCCACTGTGTCTCATTCACCCATTCACACAAACACTCACACACACAGCAATGGTAGCAGAGCTGCCATGCAAGGCGCTAACTTGCCATCGGGAGCAACTTGGGGTTCAGTGTCTTGATCAAGGTCACTTCGGTATGTGAAGTCATGTGGGCCGGGAATCGAACCGCCAACCCTACGGTTCGTGGACAACCACCTGAGCCACAGCCGCCCCATCTGCAATTGATCTGCAATGTGAAATGTGTTTTCAATGAAGCTGAATCCTGTTTTGTTTTTTCACCCTCTCTATGCCAGTTTAGACGTTCCGATTCAACACCAAATGGGAAGAAAATTTTCAATATAGTGGAATGCCAGCAGGAACACATGGCGTATCTCCAGAGCTCAGTCCTGGGCCAGATCTCAACACTGACACCCAAGACGATATGCAGGGAATCTGAAGCGAATTTTCGACAGCAGAGGATTCTTGAGCTGGAGCTACAGATGTGAACTGTAGAGAAGAAATCCGAGAACTGTCTCGCAGAAATCATTCCACAAAGATCTGATTTTACAGCTTGCCTGCAGCATACCGTGGCTGATAAAAGCAGCCTCATGAAAGGAAAAGGCCGAAGAAACCCTACTGGAGAGGCTAAACTACATTTATCGCTTTTGGCCGACACCTTTATCCTAAGCGACTTACAGAAGTACTTTGAAGTCTCGATCAATAAATACATCCTGATGCTGGTTCACTAGGTCATGGACTAAGAACACCAACAGTCTAAAAACTCTGTTGGGGAGGTAATATAGAAAGAAAAGCACTAGTCCGGGTGAAGTGCCTTGAAATGCGCATGTGTTCGATGTGTTGGTGTTAATTCCACTGAAGACAGGGCGGGACATATCGAGTGGCTCCTCCTCCTTTTTAAACAGCTGATATCGCTTAGCTACGTCACAGCCCGGCTAAGACGTACGTGACGGTTAGTAGTATGGATTTTTAGAACGTTGGGGTTGGGACACTTCAGATTCTAGAGAGCTTTTGATTAGACAGAAAATCTACTTTTAACAGGATGTGACTAAGCACTTGGTGGCTTGAGGGTCTAATTAGCCCTATTCAAAGCTGAATGGGACTGGCCTGGAAAAAGTGCTACATGTCTTTAACCACGTGTGTTGTACTCCTGTGTGGACTTCAAGGTAGGGATGAGTTGTGGTGAAGTACCAGTGGTCAGGGAATAAGACGTGGCACATGACCACCTATGCGTCACTTATCATTAGGTACACATCAGCGTACCTCTCATCTTGGTTGACCCACAGCCAATCGGACTAAACAGACATGCTTCACTGAGCTGAATGGTGTATACAACCTGTGCGTCGCTCTTCCCATGTTTAACACCAAGCAGAGTTGTTCTATTCTCTCAGAGATGCTCATAGTCTGGATGAGTGAGAGTGATGGAAGGGGCAAGAAATACGAGGTTAAACAAGTAGATTACAGAACTCCCCCAGAAAAGAGTGCAGCCCCTGTAGTGTTAAACCGACGCTCAGCCAGGAACAGCGAACATCTGCAGCTGCTTTGGCTTAAAACTTCTCACCATTTCCCACCGCTTCAACAGCCAGCAGCACCAATCAAAACGTACCACAGGACGATTTCCAGAACACAAGGTAAACTGGAAGAAAAATAGCTTCACATGTGGAACTGGAGGCCACTCTGTAAACATCTGCCAGCGTTATTGGCTGGTGGACGTTTTCGATAATCTCAGGTTTCTTCACTTCGGCCTGTCAGGACCAATTCAATAACCACAAGATAAACGTTCTGAAGTACACCCTGTCTTGGAATACTGGTTTTCATAGAAATACATTGTTTTATGGCGTGTGGTGTGTTTATATTTATGGACTGTGAACTATTTCTATTATAGCATCATATTAGCGTAAAAGCAGACTGCTGGCCGTTGGTCAGTCTGTTGAGGTCGTTTTTTACGTCCAAGCAGAGCACAACACTGACATTTCCACGTTCTAGGATGACACGTGTAGGGTGGAGAGGGCCAAATCTGTGCGTGACCTTTACAATGAGTGTGATGGAGGACTTTACCTCACACCTCCGGGGTTGGGCGGTTTGAACCCGGTGTGTTCTCCCCATGCTTCGAGGGTTTCCTGCAGGTACTCTGGTTTCATCGAAACAGTCCAAAGACATGCGTTGTAGTCTGACTGGCATGTCCAAATTGTCCGTGGTGTGTGAATGTGTGTGAGCGATTGGTTAGCAACCCGTCCAGGGTGTTCCCTGCCTTGTGCCCCGAGTTCCCTTGAGAAGGCTCCAGGCTCCCCGCAACCCTGTGTAGCCCAAGCGTTACGTACAATGGAATGACGATACCAAAATAGGCAATACGAACCCTGAATTGCACCCAGTCAGCGGTAGAGTGGGCTAAAATTGACAGAAAGTGACATCTCAAGACACCAGTGGACTCCTTACCTGGCAGGACTGGGGTTATTATTATATTAGAGTATTATAACAGCCATGATGGTTGCATGGCAAAATTCAGTAACCACAAAACCCTGGAGGGAGGCTTGGAAATCCTGAAGATTATCTGGGATTATATCCACTAAAACCACAAGAGCAAATGGTCTTTTGAAAAGACACTACACTGCGACGTGCTATAAATTCGCCTGGTAAATGTTCAGCAAGGGCTCAAACTCGGCTTTGGAAGGGGAAAATGTGTAAAAGCCATGAAATGGCTAACAAACAACTAACACTCGAGTCAGGGCGGTTATATTACTCAAACTCTGAGTCACAGAGAGCCGTCGCAGCAGCCGCAGCTGACCTTCACCTCCTTAACCAGCTACACGTATAGAAACCCTATATTGAGCTGGAGGGCTCAAGGTCCTCAAGGGGCCGGTCTCCGTGCTCAGATTTCTGCTCATCTTTAAGGATTACTCACCCGTCGTTGGAACAGGTGAGGAACTCCTCTTTGATCTTGGGGTGCCAGCAGCCGCTGTTCAGCATGGCCGTGTGGCCCTGTGGGGGAAAACCAGACAATCAGGTCGTTATCGGCCGTCTCCATGCCTCAGGCAAAGACAACGAGGGGTATATTACGAAGGCGAGTAGCAAAGCAACAATCGTTTCTTGAGTCATCTGAAAATGTGGAAAGAGAAATGACTAGCCAGTTTAACCAAACAATCATTACATAGGAAAAAAGGACTATATTCAAATGCCCTCTTCAGAAAACGTACCCGAATCCCAGCCGCCCTCAAATGTTTCAAGCTGTGTGATCACCTCCGAGCAATTTCCTGTGCAGTAAAATTAGTCATAAAAAACAAGCTCCTCGTGCAGTTCCTCATATACAAACAAACGCAAAACACCCGAAGCCTGAAATCACACAGTGTGGAGGTTTTGCTCCAACTCTAGAAGCCTGAAGCTGCCGTTAACCTACACATACATACCCATAACCTCACAGCCGCTTCGGCCTTTTAACCGAGAAGCAGATCAAACGACCCAGCGCTAGTTCTCCTTACTGTTCCGAACACTGCACGCTAATCACGTCGTTAATGATATGACAAAGCTAATTTCTCCCATACGGAAAGAGAACAGCAAGATAAACAAAAGCGGTCAAAGCTGCACAGCTTTGTTGGGCCAGGACGAAGTGTTCTTGCTATGCACATTCGATCCACTCGATCAACAGCGCAGGAGCAGACAGATGCTGGGACCTATATACACACACACACACACACACACAACACACACACACACACACACACACACACACACACACGTATACACACACAGAGCAAAACATGCCTAGCACCCCACAAGGAGAAATAGCTCGTTTACAAACAAAAGCCGGAAGAAGTGTCATTTTAGATTTAGGGAAATGTGTGTGTGTGTGTGTGTGTGTGTGTGTGTGTGTGTGTGTGTGTGTGTGTGTGTGTGTGTAAAGGGAGAAGATCCGTGAATGCTATGTGGATACAGCACATTAGCCTGGTTCACCTTCACTGGGCCACCGCTCACGCACGAAACTGCTTTCAAATTGGACGTCAATGGAGCAGCGCGGCAATTCTACAACCGGACGGTTATAAAGAGGCACGTCGATTTACCCGCGTGCGCGCGCGCGTGTACGTGCGCGCGAGAGAAACGAGAACACGAGAGCCGACCAGGTGCATGATTTAGTGACCCTTCCGCTCACTGATGCAGGAATTTTCGAACGTACTTCATTGAGACTTCAACAAACATTGTGCAGATGTAGCAAACAAACGACAGGACGCACCCATAAACAATCCGGGTCACTGCCCAGAGAAACATCGCTAAAAAGAACCTCTTTGAAATCCGCACAAAAAAAAAGACAAACTTTCCAGACAAACATATTTTTTTTTTTTTAAATCTGGCTTAAAATAAATCCGCAGCAATTTCCCAGAAAAGTGAAAATCATTCTGGCGTTTAAAGTGGATCAAAAACTCTGTTTTATGTTTAAGGGATGTGAAGTGTGCGCGATATAAAAGTAACGACCAGTGTTAGGCACATGTAAAGAAAATCTGAAGTAAATATGCTTAAAAAAATGAATGAAAACATTTCTATATATTAAATACATTAATATAAGTTGCAGCAAAAAAAACCTAAATCAAACGGATATTTGTGGTTATCATTTTCAGTGTTTTATAACGCTTTTAATGTGAGAAAGTGGTCCAATAACCTCCTTCCTTTACATGATTTTGGGATAATATTATGCAACCTTAATTATAATATAATAATAATAATAATAAGAAGAAGAAGAAGAATTATTAGTAGTAGTCATAGTAGTAGTAATAATAATAATAATAATAATAGCAATAATAATACAATATTAATTAATGAATTAATTAATTAACTAATAACAGACTACAAGAACCATAAAGGAAGACACTTCCCTTCATATAGTGTGACCTGAAAAAAGGGAGGTTATATAATAATAATAATAATAATAATAATAATAATAATAATCCATCTTCTATACCGCTTTATCCTTTTCAGGGTCACGGGGAACCTGGAGCCTATACCAGGGAGCATTGGGCACAAGGTGGGGTACACCCTGGACAGGGGGCCAATCCATCACATACACACTCACACACCCATTCATACACTACGGACACTTTAGACACGCCAATCAGCCTAATAATGATAATAATAATAATTTTGTTTATAGGTTGTACTCTACATCTCTAAAGGATAAAAAAGACCCAAATGAAAGTCTACAATGCAGACCTCTTAAAGACGTCCATAGTCATTTAAAGGACATGAAGGAACTATACCTTGGTATTGGCCATGTCCACAATATATTGGTCCCCTTTGGTGCACTCTAGGACTTGGAAACCGTCCCGATCCAGAACTTTGGCTTGGGCGTTTCCCGCCACCACCAGGATCACATCACCGGTTATGCTATACTGCAACGATTTGATTTGGTGACTGAAAGAAAGGAAAGAACACAAAAACGATAACAAACATATTTACATTGGTCATATTCATTAGACCACGCTTAGCTTATTTGGGCTAAAGGTCAGCTGATGCGCAGCGAGACGTTCTGACCATCGTGACTAGGTTCTGAACAGCGAGGGGCCACACTCTCTTGTGTACAGGAAACTCTGAGAGATTTCATCTGTCGGACTCCACGGTCAAAGACATCTGCCAGTTGTGCAAGACTTCCGGCCTCGCAGCGCGTTACGTAACTTCTAATCGTGAAAAGATGCCGGTAGAAAATGCCAACAGAACACAATATTACTTATGGTTGCCATGGTGATTTGAAATACAATACCAGCTGAACGTAAGATGCTTTTTGGTTTTCATTTGCGACGACTATTTAGGGTGGAGTAAAGGGGAAAAGAAAAGCGAAAAGAAAAAAAAGTCTTAATATCATAAAGAGAGAAGGAAAAAAAACAAACAAACAAGTCCAGTGTTTTCAAAGTCTGACTGTACACCCCGGGGGCATGATGATAAAACAATCCTCATACATGCGCTCTTATTTTGTGCAGACCTTCTCTGGATTTAGTCAACGTAAAAAAATTCGGCGGGCCGTTTTGAAAGCTGAAAAGCATTAGACACAGCCACTACGACATACAATGGAATTAGCTTGGAGGATATGTCAAAGCCTGACTGAGACTCGTGTACAGGAGCGTTACTCAACAGTCGTTCACAGCCTTTATAGTCTCCACATGAGCAATATTTTTTTTGGCTGCAAAGCCAAGAGCTTATTAGAGGCGGAACAGCACTGTGAGCTGATGAGCTGCTTAATGTGCCGTAGTACAGTACTGCTCACTTCGTGCACAGGAAAGCCCGCTCCAGCTCAGCAAGGTGGGTTTTCAGTATGTCAAGACTCCTGATTTCCTAAAGACACCCACTATTTAGGGGACGCAGAAACAAGCAAGCCCTGCCCTGCCCCGCCCCACCCCGCCGCATCTGGCCCCAGTTAGTCCAGGCTGAGCCATTCCTGAGGTCAAAAATGCAACACTGAATAACACACAGTGGGTCAGGCATAGCTGGAATTTAGGGAGGAATACCAGCTCTTAAATCCAAAACCAATGTCCCCAATGGGATATATATGATCTTATATAAACATTATACACAGTCGTCACATATTTTCTCGTACATAAACATTATACACATAGCTATTAGTTCTAAACTGCCCTCGTCCCAACTTTTTTGGAACGCGTTGCATGCATCGATTTCAAAACAAACGTTTTACCTCGTCTTTATACGTTTTTTTTTTTTTTTTAACTGTTTAAATACAACACAAAATACATTTCCACGTACTGTCCCATACTGTCCCAACTTTTTCAGAATTGGGGTTTTAAACTAGAGCGGTACATATATTCATGGTTTGGCTCGCGCAGTAAACTTTGTGTCAGTGTTTATTGTTAAAAGCAGACGTTAAAAACTTCCAGGCTCATGTCAGACAGGTGTTTCACTCCCTCGTCTCCTCGCCTACTTACTTGTATTCTTTACTTGCCTGCGTTCTTACTGGCCTGTTTACCAACCTGATGGCTTACTTGCCACCTTATGTGCTTGCGAATGTGCTTTCCTACTTACATAATTGCCTCTTTGGCTATTTACAAACTTACAATACATAGTACCTACTTACAGACTTATATTCTTACTCAAACACTCAACTAAGTACGTACATACTCGCCTTCCTTTCTTATTTACTTACCTACTGCTTTGCCTTTTTGACTACGTTCTTGCTTGCCTACTCTCATACCTCCTTGCCCACTTACTTACTTTCTCTTCGCCAATTTACATACTTACTTGCCTGCTTTCTTTCTCATTGACTTGCCTACTTATCAATTTGCCTCCTTGTCTGCTTTCTTGCTCGCATTCTGTACTTCCTTGTCCAATCATTCACACATACTCGCCTCATTTGGCGACTTTCATACTTACTTTTCATTTTCCGACTTAAACAATCGTCTACTGACTCACTTGCAAACTTCACTGCTTTCTTCTTTACCTGGCAACGTACACACGTCCTTGCCTGAAATCTGTGATAAGATATTTCATAATGTTTATTGTATTTGAACCCATACTCGCACGTTCATCGTTCTCACCTTTCACAAGGCTGTAGGGACCTGAAGGCCTGTAGCGCTGCATCCATCCCGGCAAAGTCCCAGAACTTGACGTCGAAGTCGAAGCCACCGGTGACCAGCCGGGCGCCAGACGTGTCGAGACCCAGTGCTGAGACCTGCACCACGACACCAAGAGGGAGATTTTATTCATCGGTAGTGAACAAACTGATCCACTGGGATGTTATTAACACTTGCATTTTTTATATATATCAAAAAGGTACACTCTGTGGACTAAGAGAGGCAGAAGAAAGGGGAAAAAAAGAAGAGGAAAGAAAAAATCCAACAAAAAATGAAGAAGAGAAAGGAGGGGAAATTATTATTCACATCAACAAACGAGAAAAAAATAAATCTTAAGCCAAATTTACAGACAACTGCACTGACGAGGCTTCTCCCCACAAACAAACCTGCTCTATAAAAAGCCCTGGTATTTTTCTACCACTTTAAGGAGGATTTAGACTTGCTAAGACTCTGCGTGGCTCAGATGCTCAGCTAGGTCTGCCCGAGACGCTTTTACAACCCCGCTGGAGGAAACGATTAGGCGAGAAAACCCACAGCGGCCGAGTGTTCGGAACTGGATCGCGTTACATAGTCCACCTTTATTACATTTACAGGCTTTACAAAACTAACAGGCAGAGTGGAGAGAAAAGGTCAGCAGCATTAAGGGAGGGGAAGGAAGAAAGAAAAACTTACTGTCTTTGTACCGTGCTGAAGCGTGATCTCATGAGTGTCTGGAATCTTCTTCACTGGGTCCTGAAGCAAAGACCGAGAGACAAAAGAAGAGAGGAAGAGAGCGAGAGATCGATCAGAGCTATATACAAGAAGATCCAAAAGTCAACTCTCAGGAAGTGAGGAAATAAAAATAGCTTTCTGTATTGCAAGTTTTGTTTTGTTTAAAAATCTTTTTATTAGGTATATTATGACTTCCTTCTGAGAAATAATTCCTGAACTAACATCTGTAGTTAGTTGTCCTGCACCTGGGATTATGTACGGAGCAGATCTCGGGTCAGGACCGGTGCTACTCACTAACTGATAAAGGTCACTGCACCCGTAACGTTTCACCGGCCTCTGTCTTGCTGGAAGACGGCATGGGGTGACGGACTGCGAGACAGTCTGGACCGTCACGCGAAACACAGAACAAGCAGCACGAGCAGGAACCAAGAAGTGGTTCCGTCACCAGCCGAGCATGGCGCTGGGAAACGCACGTGTCTCTGCGCTCTGACAGCTCTGCTGTGAAGTCAAAATTCACACTCAGAGTGCTGCAAGGCTTTACACGGGAGTGTGTAGTTAAACACACTCGCTTAATCGTGACTAAACGTGTTGTTAAAGGGAAAGACACTTTCAGGAACCTTTGTTCCAGTGATCCTCTCCTGTCGAGCTTATTATTACAGGATACTGATTATTATTATTATTATTATTATTATTAGTATTGCTGCACTTATGTTATTACTGCTGCATATAAATCAGAACTCATACACACAGAACTTGTGAAATCAGAGAAGCTCGAAAACTGGCATGATGGGAACGCACTGCCCCCTAGTGCAAACATCAAGCCAATGCAAAAGTTAAACCGTACATCATCCTCCTCCTCCATGGAGTCATCGTCGTCGCTGCTGTCGTCGTCGCCACTTTCAGCTGTGGCGCGACTGAAGCCTGGCGGAAGCGGAGGTCCGATCGCATCGTCGTCGTTGTCGTCGTCTGCGCTGTCGTCAGCCTGCGTCGACTGAGCGGGTGGAGGAGGAAGAGGGGGACCGATGAGCTCAGAGTCGCTGCTGTCGTCGCTCTCCTTCTGCCTGCTTAGGACAAAAGAGCACCGTATGAACTCTCCCAGTCGGCTGACTGATGGAAGGAACGAGAAGAAAGAACTTTAGAAAGCAGTTTGTACATCTCAGGACAGATTTAGAGTCACCTAGAAGTAGAAGCTGCTTGTTTTTGGCTGGAGGCAGACGTCCTGGAGGAGGCAGCACTGGGACCAGAACTCTGAGACTCCTGCTGCTGACGGTCTTCTGCTCTCACACACACACACACACACAGCCGGCTATAATTCTCAAATCTTTCTACCCATCCCATTTCTTTAACCAGGTCACATCTACAGGTGAGGTCATATGTCTACATACACCTTAAACATATGACCGCAACGGTAGGTGGTGCTGTCCAATGCAACCAGACACAAAAGGTGTCAGACCCCTAACCTGTTCAGCCAAGTATTCCGTACATTTAGTACATGACCATTATGTTTAGTTATGTAATATTACATTAAATTAGCATTACTACTTTGCAGTGAAGTTTGTTTTATCACTGTTATCTAGATGTATGTGTGTTTATTGACTTTTGCATCGTCTGTCACTGGGAACTATATTTCATCCCTGAAACATTACGTTATATTATCATGGTGATGACCGTAAAGCCTACTACATAACTCGACGTGACTGCGATGCTGACCTAAAACCCGCTGACTCCTCTCGATGGCCGTCCTCCGAGTCTGCTCAAAAATCGCCTCCAAGTCGAATGTCCGAGCTTTTCTACCTGGTAACACGCGATGGACATGTCACAAAAGTCAAATAGAAAAGGAAATCATTTACACGGGCGAGAATTCAGGAACGAGTGTACTTACCAAAACCCGAGAAGCCCATGACAGAGGACACATCCTCTTCTTCACCTTGAAAACAGTAGTAAATAAATACATGCATACATACATACACAAAATGTAATAAGTTAATAAATAAATCCTTCTCTACTGCACATATAGTGTAGTGGGAGGCGTTTTTCCCGTATACGGAGCCATTTGAGATTTGAGTCCTATACAGTGTTAGTCTGTTTTGTCCATCAGACAGACAGACAGACAGACGAATAGATAAAAACAGATAGACAGACAGAGAGACCGATAGATACATAAAGACAGATAGATAGATATATAAAGACAGACAGATAGATAGATAAGACAGATAGATATAGACAGATAGATATAGACACACAGAGAGACAGACAGATAGAGAGATAGATAGATAGACGATGCGAATCTTTATCTTAAGAAACACTGTAAAAATGTAACATTTAAATGAGTTACTGTCGCTAGCAGGATATTAAACTAAAAACCGAGCTGACCAAATGATTGTGAATTGTCGGTGCGAATAATAATAATAATAATAATAATAATAATAATAATAATAATAATAATAATAATACATCGTCTATAGTTAAGGGAAAAATACGTAAAAAGAATTTCCAACAGAATATAATAATGAAAAACAGACTGGCGGAATACCATCACTATCTCTCTGTGCCGCCATTTTTTCCTCGAGTAGCAACATTAGAAATTACTTCCGGGTCACAGGCACGTTAGCGGTCAAAATAAAAGCCGCTAACTTGTATTCAAAATTACGGCTTTGACAAACTCTGGGTAGTCTCTATCTGTTACATTAACGCTTCATTTTCTCTTCTAAGATCTATCTCGGTTTCAGTAAAGAGCATCCTCAATAAAAGTGGATGGAAACTAAACTTTTTGAAGTTTCCAAGGCGAAACAAGTCCTCATTTATCCCTACTTAAAAATACATAAATAAATCCTCTACCTTCTGCCAAATTAGTAGACCATTTTCCAGCTTTCTTAATACTGGAATACATTGATTTAAAAAAAATAATAATAAATAAATAAACAGATCAATGGTTATTTTCTTAGATATAGAATTAGTGGCTTCCAGTGTGACCAGTTCATCCTGGTGTCCATTCATAAAGCTGGGTGTTTTAGCAGGGATTAAAGGTGGTATAAGTGATTTTGAAGTTTTCATACAACCCTTGGGAAAATCTGCCAATAAACCATCTGTTGAGAGGAAAAGCTCAAATGTGGTGTCTCGTTTGTGTTTTCTTGTAAACTGGAGAAAAGACGATGTGAACCACCAACATCCAGTCCAGTCCAATCCAATCAAGATGTGTCAGTCCAGTCGTGTTGGCCGTTACTTCACAAAGCTTCTCTTTTAATGCTATAAATAGCTGCTAACTGGCCAATTTCGTTTTTCTTTTTTCTACTTAAAGAAAGCCACAGTCTTGTAAGACATTCAATGAATCGCCTCATAAAGTGTGAGAAGGCAGCCCAAGTATTGTTTCGTCATTGTTCTATTCAGGATCGATGTGGATCTGGAGCGTATCAGGGAATACTGGGTGTAAAATGGGGATACACCCTGGATTGTACGAATCATTGCTGGGCACCATGCAACACACACTCACACACTCAACTTAACCACCTATTAGGATGTTTTGGGAAGGTGAGGAGAGGAAACCCATGTGGACATGGAGAGAAAATGGGAAACTCGACTGTGCTTCACGATCGCATGTATTCCATCCATCCATCCATCCTTCCTTCCTTCCTTCGCGGGGGGTCATGGGGAACCTGGAGCCTATCCCAGGGAGCATCGGGCACAAGGCGGGGTACACCCTGGACAGGGTGCCAGTCCATCACATACTATGCATGTGTTTGGACTGGGGGAGGAAACCGGAGAACCCGGAGGAAACCCCCGCAGCACGGGGAGAACATGCAGACTACGCACGCACACACAGGGCCACGGTGGGACTCGAACCCCCGACCCTGGAGGTGTGAGGCGAATGTGCTATCTCAGTTATATCGATGTTGAGGAATAATGACAGCGTCCATGAATGTGAAAATAAACTTGTATTAAATATACTCGGTGCAAAGCATATCAAAACGATTTACAATTTTTGCACAGCATCCCCAGATCATTTTCCATCTTTTCTGTTGGACTTTTTTTATTTACGTACCCTGTTGCTTTTAAAAACCAGACAATGCTGAGTGTAGAGGAAATCAAGTAGAGGAAATCAAATATCAATAAAAATACATTCTATATAAAAAAAGTACAACAGTCTAGTTCACTTTCACATGTACCTTAGAATTTTATCATCAAAATATCCAGCATTTGATAACAGCACCGGACAAATTATTCAAATGCTACAAGAGTGCTTATTTTGTGCACACAGTCCCTCGTCTATCCATATACACAAGCAAAAACTACACACGATGACCAGTTCTAATAGGTGCACGTAGCAGCTCCTCAAAATTCCTCAAAGCACACGTATTCATGCTTTTCAAAGTTTTAGCTTGAATCTCATCGAGTCAGATGTCTCCTTCTCCGGCCGCTATCCTCTCGATGGCCGCCCAGTCCATCTTACTCAGAATGCTGCTGGCGCTTTGGGAAAGGGTGTCCTTCCGGTCGACATCATCATGCACCAAGCTCTGGGTGGTCAAGAAGAAACAGCAAGAATATGTAGAGAAACACGTTGAAAATCGAGAGCGTTTAATGCTTACGAAACACGAGCATGGTTGGTCATTTTAAGCGATGAAATATCTGCCGGCTGTAAGGAGCTAAAATGTCAAATATCCAATACTTTTGGGTGTAATTAGGCAAATCATTCGTTCAGCTACAGTAGTACAGTGTTAATTTGGAGGGTTTCACTCATCATCTTACATGCCACTGTGGAAATAATTCATTGCTTCATACTTGTTCCTCGGCACTGCTGTCGAGCCCAAGAATTCTGCGGATCTCCCGAGGAACACTCCACGGACTCATCGCGTCCCTTTCCTCTTTGTCCTCTGACCGTGACGCCTCTCGCGGTCTTACAGTCCTTAGCGCCGTTGGGGATTTATTTAACCCGGGTCTGGGGCCTATGGTTTGCCAAAAATAAATAAATTAATATTAAGATGATATGACAAAATATGACAGTAGCGCTAGTAGTCATTTAGTCAATATGAATAATCAACGTATACGAATAAAAACTTACGCTGGAGGGTCGTCTTCACATTCGGTCTCCCTCTCAGGTCTGTCAGCATGCCTCGCCGCGTGACCTGTGACAGCCGGTCACCAGGAAGTGTGCTCACTGATTAAATATCATTTGAAAAAGTTGTATTCCATATTATTATTATTAAATACCATTATTTATATCCATAATACATTGCTATAATCTATTAAATTAGCAGGGGTTATAAAGGAAAAGAACCAGGTCTATGAAGTCCAAATTTGCTGCTCAGGGTCCCGGGTGGAGCTGATGCGCCTCTCTTCTGCAGTACCACTGTCTTCCCGAGTGCTGAAACAGACCGCGCTCGTCCCCTTTGGCTTTTCCCAAGAGGCTCTTTAAACCGGGACCGACTCCTGTAACACACAAAACACGATTCTCCGTTTCGGTGCCATTTACATTCAAACAAACATGGCGTGCCGAGATAAGACCTCGAGAAGTCTAGGGCGCATGCTGACCCAGGCCGGGAGTCTTGGGCCTTGGTCTCAGTGACGCTGTCGGAAGGAGCAGGGAGGACGCGCGTGGTGGTAAGCATGTCTGTGATAAGCGTGTAGGCCTCGTGTGCTCTCTGCGAGTGATGCTCCAGAAGAACTGCCCTAAAAATACAGACATGAAACAGAAAATGGTTATAAAACCACGTTATACCACAGTATTGCTGAATTCCCGAATGTGATTGGTCAGAACAGATAATTATATGAACGCACTCGTTCTTTATTTCTCCATTATCGTTTCTTTACACTCAAATGTATCTACACAAAAAAAAAAAACCCACTTGTCTCTCTCCTCTTTAGCTTTCCTCTTGATTGCCAGGTCTCTAGAGGACAAATTCTGTTAAATAAAACAAACAAACAAACAAAAAAACTATACAAATTAGACACAAAAGGAACCGAACAAACACACGGGAAAAAAAAATATCAGTAAATACGAGGAACATAAACAGGGACGCCCGAGCCTGACCAGTGGATTAGGAGGAGTGAAGGGAACGCGCTCCCTCTCTCTGTTCTCCGCCCTCTGTTTGGTGTACTCGACCAGTCTCTCTCGCTGCTTCCTCCTCATCCAGGTCCTCAGCTCCTTCCTCTCCTCCATCATCATGGCTCTCCTCGGCTGCTCCTCTGGTTTGCTGCTCCGCAAAACACAGAGAAATACAATCTTCACACGATTTTCTTTCAGTTTCGTAAACCGTACTCGTTATATCTGCACGTATTCGCGTTACGTGAATAAGGTCGTACCTTCTCGCCCAGGTCGCTGAAGGAGAGCGATGGAGCGCGGAGGGAGAGAGCACCCCTTCTTCAACCAAATCTCCAAAGATGTCCGCAACATCGCTCAGTCCAGTCAGACCCAAAATGTCTTTATCTAGCCTGATAATTAATTAACACCAAATATACATAAATACAAACGATCCTGCCTATCTCCACTAGTCGTGACACTTTTACCTATTACCTTTGTTTGCTACAAATAGCTAGAACCTTCCACTTCTCTAAAACCATGTTCAGAATTTCCTTTCTGATCGTTCTAGGGTTAAAATTCTAAAGAAACACGACTTTAAGAGACAGAAGGGTTTATCGTAAGTATTAAGAAATACTTACAGGTCTGAATTCTCCATCAATGATTCCGTGAATTCTGGAATAAAATAACGACAAATGCATTAGGATTTTCGCCATGACACAAAGAGAATGAGAAGCTCTAGGGAAAAAAAACAGCAGGTATATGGTTACTCTATGTGTGTCAGGAGAAAGAGCGTGCATTAACCTTCGCTCACATCCCCGAGAGGCTGCTCCGATTTCACTGCCAAAAAAAACAAAACAAAAAAAGCTTCAGACTCATGCCTTCAGATCAAGACTAGAAAGATTGAAATCGAAAACTCTTCAGTCAGACGTGTATGGGAAATGCATCATGATACCTGCAGGAGTCATGTGGCATAGGTGGAGAGCGTCGTGTACGGACGGTGAGGCCGGGTAGAGAGACGAGCGCCCCCTCTGACGTGGAGGAATACCACCATTCGGTGTGGAAGACGAAAACCGTCCCTGCTCTCCTTCCTCCTCGTTCATGTCCACACGAGCTGTGCGTCTCTTTCCTGAATACAAGTACACATTGGACACTCTTATAAATATCCGTTTCTTAATTTTTATATATATATATATATATATGTGTGTGTGTGTGTGTGTGTGTGTGTGTGTGTGTTTGTACGAAAGTCAACCTTATCTTGAGTAAGATGAGCTTTTCTCTGCCAGCATGGAGAAAATCACTTTTAAATGATAACTTTCTCCAGTTTTAGTTTATCTTATACTTGTACTTATTCACCTTATTACATTATTATATATGCATGATTTCCTACAGCAGCACATCCTGACGTCTTTTACTCCTCTTACACCAATTTGAGAACAATAAAGGCAAACGTTCTTCTAACCTTCTGTTCTAACTCTCAGCATGCTGGAATAAGCATGCTCCTCTTCCACACCGGCCATCACAACCGGCGTTAAAGCGTCTATGGTATTCACCAGCTGTTTAAAGAAAAACACAACAGAAACATAAAGCAGTCTTTAATATTATACGGTCCAGGATTTCATTCTAGATTAAACGAAAGACCAAGAACAAGAATTGTGAATTGTGAATTTAAATTGTGCTTGATTTTACTTACCAGCCTGGTGTTGGCAAATTCTCTGTCCATGTGGTCAGCGATGCTCTGGAGAGCTGCCAGTCGGGCGTCCATCTCAGAGAGACGAGCCGAGACCTGGCTGTGAGAAAACGCACGATCTACCGAGCGGCCCGACGGCACGGCGGTTTCCCGTTCGGCCCCGGTTTGGGTCAGCGCCTTAACCGTGACTGGATCTCCGCCGGTGTCTGGCGCCGAGAGCACAAGTGCAGGAGGCGTGAACGTTACTGAATAACCTGGGACATGGAGCATACATTCGAAAATGGAGAAAGAAATGTCGTGAGGAATGTCAAGTCCTTAAAATCACTGCGCATTAAAGGACAAGGAGGCTCATTTAAACTTTTCGTTGTGTAAACACACTCAAATCTTCTTACAATTAACACGATTCGTCGGTCATTAAGAGAGACGATCTCATTTTAAACTAGAAAAATGTCAGCACCTGGCGAATCATCAGTGTGCTCTTCTGTTCTGATCTCCGTGTTGTTCTGGGTTGAGTTGACCGTGGAAGCTGCTAGAAGGTGAAGCTGAGCAGATGTAGGTGGAGAACAGGACCGGCTCCGGACAGGGGTTTGGGAAGAGGGTAATAGAGAGCAATCTTCCCGGCCGTGAGCGCTCTTAAAGAGAGATAGCAATCGTTTAGAGAACGGCGTTCAGTGACCGAGACATTCCGTACATGGAAACTGCAACAACACTAGCGAGACCTTTCGGTCACAAGAAATGTTTCAAGACAAAAGTGTTCTTATTTACCGTAGGGGCTTTACCCTCTGCATCTCCTGAGCTCTCTGGCTGCTCTGGAACCATTTTCTCAGAGGTGCGAAGGTTCACGAAGACCTCAGGGGGAACAGCAGGACCAACGTTAATGTCCACATGTCCAGCACCTAGAAAGGTGACAGAAATCAAACTAAATTCTATCAAATGACTTTTTTTTCCTTAGTAGAACAGTACAACTCACGCGCAGACGGAGAACCAGGAGACACGGGAGGCTGGGCTGAGACGGCTTTATCGGTGGTGCTGCAAGGCGAGGCTAAACAAGACAGAAATGAGTAAAAAAAATAATAAAGTCGGCATAGTTCTCTTAAAATCATCTCCAAAATATTGAGCGAGGTGCCTCTAAAACGCTCCACTCACCTGGGTCTGTGTTGGTGCAGGCATCCTGGATTTCAGGAGGTCGTTTGCGCGTGGCTGCGAAAGCATGAAGCTCTGCCGACGTGGCCTGAGCTTCAGCAAGCAATCTCTGCCCAGTCAACATTGACTCAAAGGAACCTGAAGAACCAAGGTGAAAGGCAGAAGGTAAAATCTCCGACAGTGAACATGAACAACTAAAGCTTTAAAGTTTAGAAAAGATCACTAAAATATAAATATGTTCAACGCATAATATATATATAAGGAATCTTAGCTCTTATATAATGTAAATAATGCTCATTTGTATAGCAAGCAACTCAGTGTCCCTAATTAATACAAAAAAATATGTATTTTGTGTCTAAACATCCGTTTAAGAGTTTTTACAGAATTGTTTTAACATACTAACCTAAAGGAATGGCATAGCCATCATCTGGAGTAGATTTGTCTTCTTCTGGCTCCTGGTTAAAAAATTTAATCGTGATTATTAATAAATTGACTCGTTATAAAGCGCAATTCAAGTAATATTTTTTTTTTTAAGGAGTATGTTTTCACTAGCAGGCAGAGGTTAACAGGTTGTTTTACCTGAGATGGAGGGATTATAGAATCATCTGGTCTGAAGAGGACAGCCTTTTCCTCGTCCTTTTTATGTTCTCTCCTCTTAAGCCTGAAGAACAAGCATTAAAAGCGTCCATCATCAGAAAATGTGTCTTACGGTCATGATCTGCAAGCGTGTTCTGATCCGATACGGTACTCAAGCTGACTGAACGACGCTTTACAATAATAGTGTCTTACAGAATAATAATTGATGTCACGAGATAAAACTGAGTGACCAGTGAGCGCTAAATTTATAAATACATACCCAGATCTAAAAGTAAATAAATAAATAACGACACGTAATTAGGACTACAATTTAAAGAGCTCACCTTTTGATGGAAGGTGTGGCCGTGAGTTTGCTCTGCATCGTTGTGTCTGCCTTGAGAAGCTGGAGCATAGAATTCACTTCCTGTTTCGTTCCAGCTGCCCAGGCCATCAGCACCTCCAGGGGGATTAAGCGAGGAGCAGGCCGAGGAGGCGCGCTGTATCTCGAACCCTATCCAAACCACACAGCACACAACCGGGAACTATGACCATTCAAGCGATAAACATGTGGATGCTCCAAACACAGTGCTAACTCTTCTATGTGTCTGCTATTCCTTTTTGAATTATATTTACAATTTTGTCTGTGGAAATACGCATTGCCAGATATTTTTGTGAAATGACCCATAATGAGCGAACATGTGGAGAATGGAGAATGATTTGAATAGATTAAGATGTGCTTACAGTACGAGATGGCTCAGGCTCGACACGCAATAACTGAGGTTTGGGAACCGCTCCTGATGTGTGCAGCCTCATGGGGGCAGACAGAGGGATCCTGGGCAGATGGATGGGTCGGACCTGGGTGTTGGGGGGGAAACGCAGCAGTGGGAGCCCCATATCTGGTACTGCCACACTGGGAGCAGGAGGCAGACGGGCTGCTTCTCTTTCTGTCCCCCTGTCTGACGAAGAGTAAGCTCGAGTTTGTATGCTGTACTGATTCAGATTTCGTTGTGCGGGTTGTGCTGTTGGCTCAGCACCCCTCTGATAGCTCTCAGATCTCCTGTACATGGTAGGCTTGTGCTGATTCGGGCCCCATGCCTCTCTTACAGGGGCAGGAGGAGATTGAGGAGAGGGCAACCGGAGAAGTTTGAACCCCTGTATAAACGGAACCGTTTCAAGGGGACGATTCTGCTGAGGTGCCTGCAGCGGGACTTGACTGTCTATTGCGGTAAGAAGTCTTTGAGAGGGGGGAATAAAATGACTTCGTTCTTCCCGGCTGTTCTGTGACCGACCAGGACGAACAGTCAGCTGTTGGAGTTCCTGCGGCCAAGCAAGTAGAAGAATAAGTGAGAAACCTAATAATAAGGCAGATCTTTGGAAAAGTAGTCTGTTTAGAGGGTTTACCTCAGGGCAGAGTCTTCTCCTTTCTTCAGGAGTATTCAGACCAGGATCTGTTTCCATCCACGGCTGATCAGAAGCTCCGTGAGTCCTGCTCTGTAGCTCAGAAACAGTGTCTGGCTTTTTCTCTAATCTTGTGTTGTGGGGAGGAGGATCTGAGGACTGAGTCACAGTGGGTCGAGTTTGTGGTTGTGCAGGTTGCGATGCAGGAACACTGAGCTGCGAAAGCAGCGAGTTGGCGTGGGAGAGGGGCATGTTGGCAAACGAGGCTCCCACCACCTGCATAAGACTCATGAAGTTGAGTTGCTGCAACTAAAACGGAAATATTACACAATATTACACAAGAAAAGAATGATTTGGGGAATAATAAGAGTGCAACCGGGTATTTGTTACAGTCCATACTTGTACTAATCGGAAAAGCTCATCCTGGAGCAGCGGTCTGACTGGGTCGGGGTGAATGTTTTCTCCGTTCTGGACACTTTGAGGATGACTTACGGGCCCTGGTTCAGACGGAGGCTTTGACACAGAGTGGAGCTGCTGCTCACTTGGCTGAACGGGCTCAGGTTCAGAAGCCTCATGTACAGGACTAAAATATAAAAAAGTACATTTTAAAGGAAAGAAGAAGAAGAAAAAAAAAAAAGAACTCTTGTACCACACTAGCTATAAGCCTAGTTATGGTAGTAAATACTATCGGCTACTTTCATAACATCCTAAAAGCACTGTAAAACTACCACACTACACCCCTGGCTCTCAAAATGGGCTCCAAGAACGTCCAGGTGTCTGAAGCATAACCAGGGGGTCTGTGATTTTATCATTCTGTCATCACAGTTATTACGCTTATTAATAATTTCACATAATTTCAATAAAAAATGGGTTATACGGTTGAAAAGTTCAGGGGAAGAAAAAAAAAAAACCTAACCGACTTCATACACTCTATATACTTGCCTATTTTCTGGTTCCTTTCTTGGTTCTGCAGGTCCAATATCCAATGTACCAACGTCCGTTGAGCTGCAACACAGAGATCATCTTTAGATTAACCCAGGAGTGCATAATTACAAGCCAAAAACAATCCCAAATGCTTCACTTTCCGTTTACTCAGACACTACACCACACACACAAGAAATGAACTGTGTTTATACTGTCACCGTGGCAACTTCTCGATGACTCTGAAAGCTATCATGGACATTCGCTAGAGTCTACTCCTTGGCAAGCTTTAAACATGTGCTTGGAATAAGCTACTTCAAATACAATATTAATGCACTCTTCTTTTTTTTTTTTTTAAGTATGGAGTAAACTCACCGAGATTCCCAGGAGTCATCGGATGACTTTGAGTATTCTAAATCCGCCAGTTTTAAAGGCTGTGGAGAAATGGAAAAAAAACCCAGTGAATTATTAAACCATTGTAAATCGGTAAGGTTGTTTTAGCAGGCAGTGGTAGTGTTCACCTGGTCTCTGGGTCTACGCGTTTTGCTCTTTGTCCTGATCTGTACTGAAATACTTGACCCAACTGAAGACACTTCCAGATTCTCCACAACACTGTCAGCTGAAAAACCCATAAGACTGTTCAAAATGGCGCTAGTCATTAAAGCAGCGGTGCATAAGGTATAATCGGCAATTTAAAAAGTAGAAATAATAAAATCGGGGAGAAAAATGCTCTTAAACTGAAAAAAAATAATAATAAACCATCTCTGCAGTTACATACCGCAACTTTAAAGTAGATGTTGAGAGGAAAAGACTCTTACTGTCCAATTCACCCATTGGGAGTGGTTCCTTCACTCTTCTAATATTTCGTTCGGTTATCTCCACGTGCCCGTACGAGTGAGAAAGACTCGGCTCATGCTGAAGACCCTCAAGCTCACGCCCCCTGCATAATAAAACGCGGTATTGCAGAATAACTACAGCGCAAAACTGCTCAGGTCATCAGTGTTTGGCCTAAAATTTACATATGACTTTTTAGGGAATTTGAGTCATACAAAGAGAGACTGAGATGGGTGATTAGTTAAAGCCAAAATATATATGTAACCCTTGTTTCTGCTGTGTTGATTCAAAAAGCACTCACTCAGAAGTGTGTCCATGAGGAGGGTCTAGATCAGGCAGGGTGATGGGAGTCCCCGCTGAGACGCTGTCCACGCTGCTCTCTCTCTCAGGCTTCCAGCCTAACTCCAGTGGCAGGACAGGAGCCACAATGGCTTGAGCTTCCCTCTCTGGGACCTGCAGGGCGATGAGAGTGAAATACAGCTTTTAGTGAAGCTTGGTAATCTTGCTCATACGTATCCTTGCCGTATTTGGTATTCTATATTAATCGCTGCTTGAAAATTTGTAAACCTGTTAGAATAATTTTTTTTTACAGATTTTGATACAACACCAATTAAACAAATGAGACAAAAATATTATACTTGGTCACTTATTTATTGAGGAAAATTGAGGAACATTTGCTTTCAGTATCTGGTGTGACCACCTTGTGCAGGAATAGCAGCAGATGAACGTTTGGGGTAAGTATTGATCAGTCCTGTAGCTCGTCGTGGAATTTCAGCCCGTTCCTCAGTACAGAACAGCTTCAACTCTGGGATGTTGGTGTGTTTCCTCACATGAACTGCTTGCTTCCGGTCCTTCCACAACATTTCTACTGGACTATGACTTGGCCATTCAAAGACATTAACTTTATTCGTCTTTAACCGTTCTTTTGTAAAAACAACGTGTGATTAGGCTTGTTGTTCTTGCTGCATGACCCACTTTCTCTTCAGGTTCAGATCACGGACAGATGTCCTGACTGGTATCATTCAGAATTCATCGTTCCATCAGTGAGGCGAGTTGTCCTGGCCCAGATGCAGCAAAACAGGCCCAAACCATTTACTACCACCACCATGTTTCACAGATGGGAGAAGGTTCTAATGCTGGAATGCAGTGTTTTCCTTTCTCCAAACATAACCACTCATTTAATATACATAATCATTCTCATTCTGTTTTTGGTCTCATCCCTAAACAAAACATTGTTAATACAGAGGAGTATAACCACACTCTCTTGTTTGAATATAAAACTCACCCTAATCTGAGTGTAGTGTTCGTCGGTCCTCAGATGGGCTTTGGTGTATCTCTGCTCCAGCAGACTCAGAGCGGAGAGCACTGCAGGAGCCGAAGTTTTAGCCCTAATCACCACTGGCTCGACGGCATTCCCTGTCTTCTTCCTGCTGGAATGAGTGAGCAGGACACTTCTGTCTGCCCAGCGCAGCATCCATTCCAGCAGCCTGGCCAGCTGGGGAAACCGGGCCTCCAATTTGGCGTCCAGCTCCAGCTGTAGGTCCACATCAGGGCAGGGGATTGTCTTAAAGGGCAAGCGCTCTATTTGAGGGATCCCTGGGATTAAGTTCCGAATAGGACCGGACTCCGTGGTTATTACGTTCTGCCTGAGCGGTGCCTCGCTCCGTCGTCGAAGGCTAAACAATCCTGCTTGTTTCCCAGGAAGAGGCAGAGCACCAGTGCTGATTCGAGCTGTGCAAGTTTCACTGATGACGGAAGGAGGAGGACCGATGATAGAGGCCAGCGGCTCGGGAGTCTCAGGAAGAATCTGGAAGCAGCCGCCGGCATGGAACGCGGAAAGCCGCACACCCTTTTTCCGGCCAGCCGGCCGTCTTTTAATCGCAGTCAGCACATCAAAAGCATCAGAGCGAAGCTCTCGGTCGCACAGACATGATGAGAAGCTACTCAGCAAAGGAAGCTCGGATTCCTCCATGTCCGGGCTGTCCTTCTCCAACACGTAGCTTAGGAAAAGCTCCAAAAAGCACGGATACTCCTCGTCCTCGAGTTCAAACGGCCACGTTCCCACAGAGGGTAAGGTGAAACCTTTATATTCTCGCTCTGTTACATCTCTTTTTCTTCCATCTGTTGATTTGAACATGTTCTCAGGTTCGTGTGACACGGAGCTGAAAATGCAAAGATGGAAAAAAAAGCGAGATGAAGCTCTGAAAACATTCCTAGATGAAATCGGTGAGCCAAAAACATGGAGTAATAAAAGTTTACTTCATGTTTTCCAAGACTTACTACTAATAAACTTAGAATTTTGGCTTTTTACACAAATACAATTCAATTAAGATGTAAAAGTAATGACAGCGAGTACCTGGGACGAGACCTGTTCTGCAGTTCCGGTGAATGAGGCTCTGATGTTGCATCAGCAGTGTCAGCCTCACTGCTCTCCGGGGGGTGCTCAGAGTCTGTGAGTGTACTGTTACTCAAGCTAGTGCACCGTGAGAACCGGTCAGATATGGCGTTTGCTCCTCCCCTCTCCTCATCTTCTTCCCTCTCCCAGATGTGCCGCTCGAGTGGGATCTTGTTCCTCGCTAGACGGCGCCCCTCTCGAACTTGCTGTCTCCGTTGCTCTTGAATCAGCAGAATCACTGTCGCTCCCTCCTCCTCTTGCATACTACCCGAGTGTGTGGCTGGACATAAATTGGAAAAGTAAATCATCCCGCTAATACACAGATTATACATAGATCCATCCATCCATCCATCTTCTACCGCTTTATCCTTTTCAGGGTCACGGGGAGCCTGGAGCCTATCCCAGGGAGCATGGGGCACAAGGATAGGGTGCCAGTGTGCCTGTATTCATTTTCATATAATAAAGTTACTCTAGCACAATAAATAAATAAATAAATAAACAAACAAACATCTTAAAGGTGTAATATGTAAAATGTAAAAATGTGTTTAACTATACCTATAAAAATCATAGTATCGAAAATTCCATTAAAAACAAATAAAAACACTATTACTGCCATGCAAAAGGTTTGGTTGGTTTATTTATTTTAGGCTTCTGCTGACATTTTTCTGGTCCAGAAATTAAAGCTGCTCAGCTCTGTCTCAAAAGACAGCACTCAAGGTGAGTTCAAAGAACAATGTAGTATATTATATGAGAAACAGATTAATCCGTGACTAATAGCTAACATGGCACACGTTCAGACTTATCCATTAAACAACTGCTGTTTAACCTTGCGTTGACGTCTGATCCTGCGCAGTGCTGGATCTTAACCTCTGCAGCAGTGACGCGTACTTCTCTCTTAGAGGCACCCGGACGGATTCCTCCTCATCAGGAAACACCGTGACCAATGTCTCGGCCACCTGGAAATAACGGAAAATTTAGGAAATAAACGAAAACAGGGTGTTTAGAAGGGTGAGTCGAGAAGAGAGCGTCGCGTGTGTGCCGTTGTTGTGTTTCACCGTTGGAACAGCAGGCAGCTCGGCCACGAGGCTGAGCACCAAGTCCTGTAATGATTCTTCTGCGTTCAGGAAGCGAGAAAAAGGCACAAGGCGGCGAGCCCAGCGCAGGACCTCCTCACGCAACTCACACACGCTGTTATCTGTAACCTAGAACCCAAACACGCACATGCTCAGAACCTTTATTAAAACACAGAGGTATACTTCTGTTAGAATTTTGCTTACCCGAGTGTCTTTAGTCTTGCTCCTTGCAGCTTGGTACTTTCTACAGAAGACTGTGAGCTGGTCACGAACATGCAGCATCCAGCACAGCCCACATAATTCCCTAAAGCACACTGAGATTGACACACACACACAGCTGGTTAGTAAGAGGTTTTCTACACATTAAGGCTATGTTAGTAGAATCTCGCACATATGCACCGTATGTGCGAGATTCTACTAACATCTATCACTAGATGTACTAGCACCTATCGTTCGCATGATGACGCTGTTCGTGTCTCTGGACCTCGAGCGGAAAAACCCGTGGCGATTATTGAACTTCTTCAACCCTTCTGGAAGGTCAGCTTTAGGCTGCTTGTTTGCCTTCCTGACCTGTCGACAAACCACAGCAATTGATTCTCTATTATAATTTTTTTTTTTTTTAATGAAGAAAAAAAATAAAAAAAGTTATCCAAGACCTATCATCTATTTGAAAAACAAATAAGCCCCCTTAAGCTTAAATTCTGTTTGTCCCACCTTTAGCAACAATAACTGCAACTACTCACCTTCTTCCTCATCATTTCTGGAATTTCTTTCAGTTTTGGCTTAGTAAGCCCTTTTAACCAACTTTATGCTGTTTAAAAAGTTCTATGTACAGTGGTGTGAAAAGTGTTTGCCCCTTCCTCATTTCCTGTTCTTTGCATATTTGTCACATTTAGTGGAACATCAAACCATTTAAACAATAGTCAAGGACAACACAAGTAAACACAAATGCAATTTGTAAATAAGGTGTTTATTATAAAGGTGAAAAAATCCAAACCATCATGGCCCTGTGTGAAAAAGTGATTGCCCCCTTGTTAAAACATACTATAACTGTGGTTGTCCACACCTGAGTTCAATTTCTCTAGCCACACCCAGGCCTGATTATTGCCACACCTGTTCACAATCAAGGCATCACTTAATAGGAGCTGTTACACAGTAAGGTCCACCAGAAACCTAAAAGCTACACATCATGCCGAGACCCAAAGAAATTCAGGAACAATGAGAAAGAAAGTAATGAGATCTATCAGTCTGGAAAGGGTTATAGCCATTTCCAAAGCTTTGGGAATCCAGCGAACCACAGTGAGAGCCATTATCCACAAATGGCGAAGACATGGAACATGGTGAACTTCCCAGGAGTGGCCGGCCCAAAATTACCCCAAGAGCACAGCGACGACTCATCCAAGAGGTCACAAAGACCCCACAACAACGTCCAAAGAACTGCAGGCCTCACTTGCCTCAGTTAAGGTCAGCGTTCATGCCTCCACCATCAGGAAAAACTGGGCAAAATGGCCTGCATGGCAGAGTTCCAAGGAGAAAACCACTGCTGAGCAAAAAAACTCAAAGCTCATCTCATTTCTCCACAACACATCTTGATGATCCCCACTTTTGGGACAACATTCTGTGGACCGAGAGACAAGTGGAACTCTTTGAAGGGTGTGTCCAAGTATATCGAGAAGGAACACTGCATTTCATAAAAGAACATTATACCAACAGTAAAATATGGTGGTGGTAGTGTGATGGTCTGGGTTTGTCTTCAGGACCGGAAACTTGCTGTGATAAAACTATGAATTCTGCTGTTACCAAGAATCCTGAGGAAATGTCCGACCATCTGTATCAAGCTGAAAACTTGGGTTCTGCAGCAGGACAATATCCTAAACACACCAGCAAGTCCACCCGAATGGCTGAAGAAAAACAAAATGAAGATTTGGATTGGCTAGCCAAAGTCCTGACCTGAACCTATTGAGATGTTGTGGTATGACCTTAAAAGGCCGTTCATGCTCAACCTCTAATTTAACTGAATTAGGACATTCTGCAAAGATGTGGGCCAAAATTCCTCCAGGACGCTGTAAAGCATCATTCACGCTATCGCAACGCTTGTTGCAGTTGTTGTGCTAGGGTGGCCCAACCAGTTATTAGGTTTAGGGGGCAATCACTTTTTCACACAGGGCCATGATGGTTTGGATTTTTTCACTTTATAAACACCTTCATTTACAAATTGCATTTTGTGTTTATTGTGTTGTCCTTATATTGTTTAAATTGGTTTGATGTTCAAACACTTAAGTGTGGCAAACATGCAAAGGAACAGGAAATGAGGAAGGGGCAACACTTTTCACACTGTAAGTGTTGAGACTTGGGGAATTAGTAACTACGGGGCAATACATTTTCACACAGGCCCAGTTGATATTGGATAAGTTTTTTTTTTTGCTTCAGTAAACAACATCATCGTTTCAAAACTGCATTTTGTGTTCACTCGGGTTGCCTTGTGTTTTTATCTTGATCATGTTTTCATTTCTGAAACGATCCAGTATTGAGAGATACACAAAAACAGAATACTATATACTTTCTCACAGATAAATCGTTTACCTTGCAAAAGAGTTTACGGCATCGACGCAGGCCGCTGACGTACCACTGCACGGCCGGCCGGGAGCAGTGAGCGGCTCGGAACAGCAGCAGCACTCGCTGTAACACTGCAGCTACATGACAACGTGATTCCCTCTCCAAGACCAACAACACGTCACCAATGGAATCCTGACAAAAGCAGACGAGTTAAGTGAAGAAGAAGAAGAAGAAGAAAAGAAAAAAAAGCACTTTAAAGAAGGATCCAGTTACTGTTAGGAAAATGCTATGATGGGTAATGCGTGCCTGCCAGCCATCACACTTTAGAAAAATCCAAACGCCTATGCCAAGTGAGGGCTCTGACCGGAGTACCTGTGGGTCAGGAGCAGGCTGTGGACAGTACAAAGGAGGTGCAGGGAGGTAGAATGCAGGAGGAACCAGAGCAGTGAACGAAGAGGCATGCTCCTTGGCTGATTCCAACAGCTTGGTGAGAGGCCGTGACACGACGTCCACCTCTGCCATGACTGAAGCCTTCAGGATCTCCTGTGCAGACACGTGGAGCAGCTCCGTGTCCTCGACCTCAACGACATCTTCTAAAATAAAACAGACATTAGGCTAACGCAACAGTCTATACTGTACCACTCTATATCGTTAAACACACTACATTAGGTAGAAACCAAAGAAAGCACAAACCTGGGAGGCTTTTCAAGGCCTTGTCTTGTCTGTTAGAGGACACTTTGCAGTCCAATAACGACTCCAGCTGAGTCTGAAAGATAAAGCCAGGCTGCAGCGCTACAGGAAGGTGCAACTCTTTCCACTGCAACCTACAAACAGACAAAATGTAAAGACTATACGGTGAAATTTGAAACGGTCCGGTTCATCAAGATACGTCACACTTCACTCATTTTCTTAGACTTTAATGGGATTTGACCATAGGCACGTTTGTATCGGAGTAAACAAACAGTAAGAAAGCAACCTGCGGAAATCATAGTGCAGTCTGCAGTATGTGGTATACGCCAGACCAAGAGAGGCAGCCATCTTCCAGTCACCCAAACTCTGAGCCAACCATGCTGCTTCAGGAATCAGCCCACCCAGCAGGAGGAGCTCCAGAGCGTACTCCACCGTCCATACGCCCGAGAGGTGCTGCGATCTCACGGCGGCCGCCACCCGCCACTGACTGAGAATCACCGTGCGTCGGCCTGTCGCTATGACAACAATGCGGGTTCGTGAGCGAATTTTAATTCGATGTGAAATACGAGGTGTCTCTGGTTACCTTTACAGGGTTGTTACTCACGCTGTGGCAGATGTAGAGGAGGCAGGACGTCCACGTTGTGTGGTGGGAAGATGGCTAGCGGCTGATTGGTGAAGTAGGACGCCATGAACCTGCCGAGAGACTGGACCACAGCACAGGCAGCCTCACTGTTCACCTGCCGCGGGAGCCACGACTCAGACTGAGCCTCGTCTGCGAGTGTCACTGATGGTGAGAAATACCGCATGTTTGATTTAATAATCACATGTGCCAGATTAAAATTTTCCATCCAGCTATGTTTACGTTTCAGGTTGCCTTTGTTTTATCTTAGGTTTTGTTTTCATTTCATCTTTGGTTTCTTTCATTTCATTTCATTCCGTATGAGAGAGACACACAAAAACAGAAGAAATCAGGATGGAGGCAAATACCTTTTCACAGCACTTTATGTTTTTAGCAATCTCTAACTTCTCTGAAACTTACCTACAGGATCTTCTGAAGTCAGTAGCTGCCTGGCCATGGTGTCACACAAGGCCTGGGCCTCCCTCAGCCTATACTGAAACAGCTGGTCAAACAGAAGAGCCAGACAGTAGCGCGTCTCCAGGAAGACGGTCCTCGGCCCAGCTGTTCGACAAAAAAAAACGGACAGGTGCTTATGACAGCAGCACATGGCAACGCAACCTAACCTCATAGCAAAGGATATCCACTGATGATAGCACGATATAGCAAGAAGCATACCTTTTGCTCTCTCTTCCCACAGCTGGTCTCGCCAAACCTGGACACACTCGCTGTAGGCACCAGAAATGAAGTGCTCCTCTCCTGTGCGCAGAAAGAAACAGAATTTCATGGTTTGTTGATGTGTTTTGCACTTATGGCCCACCTACCAATCTTCTTGTACCAAAAACAACAACAATAAAAAAATTTTAAAAATGTTAAACCACTGATGAAGTCTGGCTTAATCATCTTGAAATAAAATCATCGACCGAGTCTAACCTGTTACGCTGTAAAGTGCAGGACTGTCCTCCAGACGGTCTCCAGCTCTCTGTAGCGATTGTTGGATTTGAGAGATCACCTTCGACATATTCTCCAGTTCCCTCTCTTGACTCACTAAACTTCTACCGCTCCGTAACACGTCCTGGTACTGCAAGGCTTGTCTGTAGATGTCTCGCCATACTGCCACCAATCTGAAACCCAAAGAACATTAGCAACCGTTCTAGAATCCAACTTTATCGGACGATTCGGTTTTGATATTTCCAAAAAATAAATAAATAAATCAGCGGTACCTATTCGACGGTCTGCTTAAGAGAGATATCTGAGAGCTCACAGCTTCAGTATCCTCGTCGTCCTGTAACAGTGAGATGGAGAAGATGTCTGAGGGACGAGGATCGTCCTTTACTTGCCGCGCTGCTTTCTGTGGTAGACTGTAGGTCTGGTCCAGGATCTTCGATGCTTCCCGGAGGACATAAAGCGCTGCCGTGAAGCTCTGAGAGGAACAAACTGATGAAGGGAGAAAAAGATGAACAAAACGTTTCGCGAGATCCAAAACAACCCCTAAGCAGCTGGTGCCACCGCTGCGGGTGGAATCCCACGGCAGAAAGGAGAGCAGAGACCTGAGAAATTCAAACACGCTATTTTGTCTGTAAGGTTGTATCAATGGATCGGCAATCTGGAGAAGGCGAGCCAAACGGACGGCGCACTTGACGGTGTATTTCAGCATGCGCTCCCTCTGACCCGTAGCATGAACGAGCGAAACACCAAGAGCCCAGGCGGTCATCAAACTCCGCTGTGCCCTGGACAGTTCCTCCAAGAGAGCTGAGGAATCTCGGTCGCAATCTTCTGACTCGGCCTGCGACTGGGCATGAAGGGTGTCGTACATCGAGGCGAAGTCTAACCTGCCGCCGTCCTCTGGCACAGTGCCGGTATAACGAGCCTCGTCCGAGTCATCACCGTCATCGTCCTCAATCTGAAGCAACAGATTTTTTTTTTAATTCATAGAAACAGATAATAACATGGAACGATGGCGAAGTTAAGCATTAACTTATTAATACTGGAGTATAGCTCGGGATTTTTACTGTCTCAGTAAATAATTAACCTTCCTTTATATTACTGAAGAACGATTTAGCCCTGTTTGACAAATATACGTTTATAACATTATTCTAATTACTTCTCAAAATGTACAAAAAAAAAAAAAAGGCAGGCAAGTAAGCAGCAGAATTACCCTCTCGTTCATCTGCCTCGAGCCTCCTGTGCCTCCTCCACCTCGTAAAAATAGAGGCAGTGTCGATTCGGGCGTCTCTCTCTCTTTCGGTACCAACAGACTGGCTGTGAACTTCAGAGTAGTCATGGACTCCAGTTTGTACTTCACCTGGGGCTGAACAACCACACAGAGAGACGCGATACTTGTCTATCCGATGTTTTTTGGCTTTTTTAATAAACCCAGAGAATTAACCGTATAAACAACGGCATGTTCAGACCACTCCGGCCCTGACTCACCAGCTCCGACTGCACGATCTTGCGCACGCTCTCCAGCGCCTGAGCCGTCTCTATGAGGAAGCTGCTCATCAGCGAGGAAGAGGCGGGCCGGCCGGACATGTTCAGCACCGTCACCATGTAGCCGTCAGACACGATGAGACAAGGCAGCCTCGGGTGCCAGGTCACGGAGTACCGCTGTCTCATCGGGTCACGCAGGGACATGCTAGAGCTGGACAAAGCATCATCTGGTGGCTGGGAAGGCACCGGAGGTCTAGGAGGAGCGACATCGGTATCGTTAAACGTAACTTGACACGAGCGCCGAACGTAATCACGGAAGTTCTACTGCTCCAGTACTTACATGAGCACAAAATGACTGTGTTGGAAGAGGAAAAAGAGAGAGCGGATGACTGGAGACGTGAAGAAAAGGAGAGAGAAAGATGGTAAAAGAGGACAGGGATCAGAACAAGAAAAAAAAAACGGATGAACAGCAAGTAAATAAAAAAAAAATTAAAAATGAGTAATGGGTGTGAAACAGCACTAATATGCAAAAGAAATAATGCACCATGTGTACTAACGCATTCGTTTACGCATGAATACGACTCGAATAAGACCGCTTGATACTAGCTGAAATCTTGAATCTGATTGGTCAGAAACTTCTGATTCATTCTCTACACGCTCTGACAATTTAAACCACGGGTTTTACATTAAAGCGTTCGCTCGATCACGTTATCGTTTCCATAGTAACACCTCGTCGAACAGTGGTGTAATTGTAACAAGGTGAGGAAAACGCCTCGGTACGTGTTGTTACAGGAAAAATAACGAACTTAGACAAGTATGTACCTTAAAATGATTAATTCCTTACTTATTAGGTAGAACAATTCACGTCGGTGTCAAAATACCACGATGCTGCTCACCTGTATGTGACTAACGGATGGAGAGGCAGGAAGTGTGCGGGGCCAAACTCAATGTCACACCCACTCGTGGAGAGAGAGACCAGCCCTCCTAAGCGGGCCAGCATCAGGACAGAGCCTCTCTTCAGAACACAGGCCAGATAGAGACCTTCTGGTGTCCAACTCACGCAGCTCACCCAGTACGACCTTCAGGAAACAACAAGCCGTCAAAAATTCTCTTCTGTCTTCAGCTTAAGAATAAATGAGTCAAAATCCTCCTTCTTCACTCACCTCACATATTTGGGTGGGATTGAGAGCTTTCTACTGCCACATCCTCCCAGTGAGCTGGATACAGTCACAAAGTTCTGCACGCTTATGAACAACGCCTGAGTAGCCTGTTCATTATAAGGACATACATCACGGATGATTCTATCAGTAATCTTATAAATGGGAAATAGATACATGGTTCAAGCGATAAGCGAACAACTCGTACACGTTACCCTTGGGTCTTTCTGGTTAAGGATTATCGCTAACAGTTGTCCATCGGGTGAGAACGCCGGCACCAGCGCTCCTCTGGATTTCACAGAGCGACATGAAGGAACAAGATGGCCGAGAGCGTAGGACTTCGTGACCCAATCGACGTTGTATCCTTTCAGACTGTTAGAAAGACCAAAAAAAAAAAAAACGTTTATTTATTCAATCCCTTCCAAGTTCTACCAAGGATTTTGTTTTCCATCCACTTTTCCAGAGTCCAACCTGTTTTTCCCAGCCTCTTCCCATTGAATCTTCAGGAAGGTGACGACCAGCTGTTCTCCAGTGGTGAAGACGAAAGCACTCAGGCACACGTCACCTACAGCCTGGGGGAAACGAAAAGAAAAAAAGCAGAGAACACAGGACGTTTTGAAAAGACGTATCGACGCAGAAATTCAAACCCACGTCAACGCACGTCACAAAAACAGCCAAACCTTGGCAGCTCTCACCTGGCTCTGGACAAACGCGCAGTGAAGACATGCTTCCTTATCTTTAACAGAGGGAAGCTGTGAGTTTTCAGATGGTGCTATCTGACTCCAGCGTCCCTTCACGGTGTTGTCCCGGAAGCTGTCTAGATCCTGCAGCACCAGGCATTCCCAGAGGAAAATCCGTCCGGTGAAAGAGGCCACGAGAACCCTCCGCCCATCCCCTGAGACCAGCAGAGACAAGCGCTGGGAGCTCGCTGTGTGTGTGAGACAGACCCAGGTCAGCGAGAGACGTTTACATCAAACTCAAATCTCATTTCCATTACAAATTCACACACGGACCTTTACCAGCAGACACAAGCTCATACACCGCAGGCACCGACGCGACTGTCTTTAAGGAGTCTTTATCTCTGTCCCACAGAAACACCTCTCCGGAGATTAATATACCAGCCAGCCACGTACCTACACAGAGCACAGACAGATGCATGAGATGTTTAGATATAGAACAACGTAGGTTCCCAATCCTTGTCCTTTCATATTTGCCCTTCTCACGTGCCCTCACGTGGACATCCAGGAGCTTGTGCATGACAAGATGCTTCAAAAGCTCATCCGAGATATCCTCGCTCACCGTTTTGAGAGCCGGACATTGTCAGCACTCTCGGTAGCACCTGCCGCAGTTTCGGGATCTTCTTCTTGGTCCGTCCTGAGCACAAATCGATCTCAGTGATCCGACGGTCGTCCAGCAGAAAGACGCCTTCCTTCTCCTGGGTTGGGTTGGAGTGGGGTGGGGGATATAAATAAATAAGTAAACAAACAAACAGAACAGCCAAAGTAGATGTGTATGGAATTGGAGACATCCTAATGATGCTGAGAGAGAAAGCACTTCCAGGTCAGATCCCACTGAAGATCTGAGCCTCACCTTCCCCAGCCAACAGGATCTCGGCCATGGGTTTCTCCTCTTGATGCTAGACGACACCAGCACCTCGAACTTCACCTCCATGTTCGGAGTCAGGTCTGAAATGAAGACATATTCGAGCTAGCGCTCTAAACATCTGGAGAGTTCCCGGATAACGGTCCGGATTTCCGGTCTGACGGCGCAGTAATCATGCCGATGTAAAACCAGCCACTGCGTCCGGAACACTCCAAGCCATGTTTGTTAGCACACACTAGCTGAGCGGCATGACATGGAGTCCTCTGATGGAAGGCAGACGAGTACACAGGCCAAATAACACCCCCCCAAAAAAACCGTTAGTATTTACTCAATAACGGTCCGATTTCCATCTCGGAAAGAATTCACCCAATACCAAATCAAGTTAATATGTGTGTAGAATTCATAACGGCTTTTTGGGGGGAGGTTTTTGGCTCTTTTCTTTCGAATTTCCCTCCACTTCCGGTTCTACACACGCTCCCAGGATCGTTGCCATGGAACAAGACACGAGAACGCGCGCTGCGTGCCCGCGCACAGGAACAGTTCACAAGCTGTCAATAAGGATTATTAAAACATTAATCTGTTTATTCTCTCTCTCTCTCTCTCTCTCTCTCTCTCTCTCTCTCTCTCTCTCTCCTCTATATATATATATATATATATATATATATATATATATATATATATATATATATATATATATATAAATAAATTTAAAAAAGGTATGCATCCTTTTTTTTAAAAGATTTGATTATGATTATTATTATTGTAATAATATTGTGGATAAAAAGGCGTATTTGTAAAGGGAAATAAAAAGAGACTTAGTGGTTAGCACGTTCGCCTCACTCCTCCAGGGTCGGGGGTTTGAGTCCCACCGTGACCCTGTGTGTGTGGGCGGAGTTTGCATGTTCTCCCCGTGCTGCGGGGGTACTCCGGTTTCCTCCCCCTGTCCAAACACATGCATGGTAGACTGATTGGCGTGTCTAAAGTGTCCGTAGTGTATGAATGGGTGTGTATGTGATGGACAGGTACCCTGTCCAGGGTGTACCCCGCCTTGTACCCGATGCTCCTTGGGATAGACTCCAGGTTCCCCGCGACCCTGAAAAGGATAAAGCGGTATAGAAGATGGATGGATGGGTTCTAGCTGACTCCCGAGGCTGTTTAGATCCTGCGAAAGCCACAAGAGCCCTCCCCTCCGTCCATCAGAGACAGGTACTCTGAGGTTGCTCTGTGTGTGTGCGAGAGACAGATCTGGCTCAGCTAAATGTTTACATGCAGCCAAAACATCTGGTTTCCAAGTGAAACTGTAGTGTTTAGCGATTTAGTTTAGTTTATTGCCAATTTTTGTTAGCAAAAAATAAATAAATAGGCCCTTACCCAATATTGTCTACATGACAGTTTTACTTAAGTATGTTAATATATAGTGTTCTAGTATCATATTATTGTATTGCCATTAGAGGTGACCAAACTTTCATTATGAAATGAATATGCCTTATAGTGACCTTGTATCATTTTTTCCATAAATCTTCATGAAACATTCTTCCTGCTGCTGTCTAAGCAAAGAAGTGATTTATTAATCATGCAGAGAAATATAAACCATTATTTCATCATCTGAGTCAGAAATTTGCCTAAAAAAACTCACCCCAAAAGAGTTTGGGGAAGACTCACGTACTGTATGGGTGTGAAATAATCAGGTGTCCACATACTGCACTTTTGGCCCGTAGAACAATAATACTGTATTAAGTACGACTGATCCGCCAGTCCGTCAGACACAAAATTAAAATACACTGCCCACTCATTTTTGTTTGTTGACAATGGAAACAAATCCGTAGAACACACATTTGCCTACATTTGCAGCCGGTAGGATGAGATCCAAACACCAAAACCACAGCGACGAGATTAGGTGTCTGGTGATACCTGTATAAATTTCAGACTTCACCGAACTGTGCTTTAGACAGTAACAGCGCCCGTTCCTGCATTTGGAAAGAAGAGAGAATTTGAGATGGATACAGATCACTGGATCAGGTCTATAATCAGAGGCATTATGTGCCTGGCTGGAATCATTGGTAACAACTGGCTGTGCTTTAGCTCCCTGCCAAAATCCCTTTCTCAGCTCCGGACTAACGACATCCTGTTTGTAAACCTGGCTGTATCCAATCTGATCACTAATTACATGGTGGACATCCCGAACATTGTCCAAATCGAACACTATTTGTCATTAGGAACAGTGTATTGCGGCTTTCATTTTTTCCTGCCGGAATTCTCAGAGACCAGCAGCATCATGAGCACCACGTTCATCACCATGTACTGGCACCAGAAGCTTGTGGGCTCTCTGAAGCACGGAGGAGCTCCCGTGCACATGGACAACCTCCGCTTTATCGCTGTGCTGCTGACAGGAAGCTGGACCTTAGCACTGGTCCTCAACATGCCTCATTTTTTCTTCGTCACCGACAGCAGTGAGAACGCGACCGCGGCGGAATGCATGCAAGAGCTGCCTTCGCCGGAAGCCGAGCAGGCCTACAAGGTGGTCTACGTCGTAATCGCCAACGCCTTACCACTCACCTGGATCCTTTATGCGAGCATCCAGATCGCGATCACACTGCTGCAGAATGAAAAGCGAATGAAGAAAATGAGCGTGACGGTCCGAAACGGAGGAAACACCTCAGCCGAGAAAAGCGGAAATGACACGGATAACGGATCAACGGTTCCCAAGTCCAAGTCACAACCCAAAACTGGAAGCCTGTTGAGGGCCGCCAAGAGCGTGCTGGCAGTGGCTGTTTTATTCTTAACATGCTGGACATTTCATCTCATCGTCAACATCCTCAGTTCCGTCATACACGCGACAGTGATTGAGGACATTGAAAGCTTTGTAGGAGCATCCTATACGTGCACCATCCCTTATATTTACCTGTATGGTGTGCAAAAGCTGACCTGCTCCAGAGGTTAACGACATGTAATGAGGTAGTATGAGTGAGGAGTAACTCAGTAAGCTGTAATTTCATGCTGTACATGAAGGATTGAGACTTCTCACAATATTAAAAAAAAAAATGAATGAATGAAAATAGATTGAGAGTCTATAACTAATCTCTACATTTTTATTTGCATACTGTTAATAATCTATTACTAACCACAATGAGTTGCTGTATAATGGTAAATGGTGTAATCATAATGAACGAATAAATGCAAAAACGTATTCATGTTGAAAACTTATTTCGCAATGTTTTTCTTCACCAAGAAACTCGTAATAAAATCAACCTAACGTCAAATAACTAAATAAAGGGCAAATGCCAGGTGGAGTTGAAGCCAGAGGCAGATCCACAAACACACAGAAGCCAGGCGAGGAAAGAAACAATAATGACCAAAACGTATCAGACCTAGAGATACTCCATTGCCAGAAGAACGACAACAAAATTTGGAGAAGCGGAAAGTTTAAGCCTGATGGTTGTCCTGTATACATTCATAAAGAGAGAAACATATTCCATTAAATGTATCTATCAGCTTTGAGCGTTCTTCAAGTCGTCTTTCTGAAGGAATCACATTCAAAGGAATCCCAAGCAGAAAGCTAGAACCCGTAGCTATTTAAAAGAACCCTTAAGGCATATGTGTCAAACTCAAGGCCCGCGGGCCACATTCGGCCCGCTGTGTAATTATATCCGGCCCGGGAGATCATTTTATATATTATTGTTACTAATGGCCCGGCGATATGAAGCGCTGGTAACACAATAAACTACAGATCCCATAATGCAGCGCTTCAGCTGCCTTGCCGAACACTTCCCGCGTTAATCAAGTCTAGCTTATGATGCTGCAAGTTATTGCGAAGCTAGCCCTCACGATGCCGAAGAGAAAAGTTGATTCTGAAAACAGAGCCTTTAAAAACCAATGGGAGGCTGAGTATATGTTTACTGACATTGCCGGTAAACCCGTGTGTCTCATTTGTGGAGCTAATGTGGCTGTAATGAAAGAATTTAATCTAAGACGGCACTATGAGACAAAACATCAGGATAACCTGAAAGACCTGAATGCAGAGCAGAAGATACAGAAAGCAGAAGAGTTAAAGAAGAATCTGACACTTCAGCAGACGTTTTTTTTTTTACCCGTGCAAAATCACAAAGTGAAGCTGCTGTGAAAGCAAGTTTTATCGTGGCAGAGAAGATCGCCAAATCATCCAGGCCATTTACCGAGGGAGAATTTCTGAAGAGCTGCATGATCAAGGTGTTTGACGTCTTATGTCCAGACAAAAAGCAGATGCTGGCAAATGTACGCCTGAGTAGAAATACGATTGCTGATCGAGTCTGTGAGGTGGCCACTGATTTAAGAACACAGTTGAGTGAAAGAAGCAAAGACTTTATTGCATCCTCTCTTGCTGTGGATGAAAGCACTGACATGACTGATACTGCACAGCTGGCCATCTTCATCCGTGGAGTGGACTCCAATTTGCGCGTTACAGAGGAAATAATGGACATTAACTCGATGCACGGGACAACGACTGGAAAAGACATTTTTGAAAATGTATGTCAAAGTATAACCGACATGAAACTGCGCTGGGACAAACTTATTGCACTTACAACTGATGGAGCACCGGCGATGCGAGGTGAAAAAAGTGGACTAGTGGGAAGAATGCAAGTAAAGATGCAGGAGGAGAACTGTACTGGAGAGTTAACGGCATATCACTGCATCATACACCAGGAAGCACTATGTGGCAATGTTTTGAAGATGGACAATGTAATGAGCACTGTAACACAAACTGTAAACTTTATCCGAGCTAAAGGTTTAAATCACCGGCAATTTCAGTCCTTTATGAGGGAGATAGTTTCAGAGTTTGCTGACATTCCTTATCATACAGAGGTGTGTTGGGTAAGTCGGGGAAAAGTTCTCAACAGAGTTTTTGAGCTCAGCAACGAAATCTATCAGTTCATGGACAGTAAAGGAAAGGACTCCACCAATTTTAGGGATGAAAAGTGGAAATGCGAGTTGGCATTTCTGGTTGACATAACAGCTCATCTCAACGCCTTAAACCTCCAGCTCCAGGGACGTGACCGCATGATCACTGACATGTATGACACACTGAAGGCATTTCAAGTGAAGCTGCTTTTATGGAAGACACAAATGCACCAGTGCAACTTACCCCACTTTCCCTGTTGCCAAGTAATGTTGAACGAAGTTGGCACAACGGTGTTCCCAAATACGCACTTTTCTGATAAACTGAGCGCACTGCGCACTGAGTTCGCACGGCGCTTTGGTGACTTTGGTGTCGATGTGGAAACTGCACCTGTGCAGCTTCAGATGGAGCTGATTGAGCTGCAGTGTAATGGCACACTGAAAGCAAAGTACGACACCGCAGGGCCCGCACAGTTTATTCACTCCATTCCCACAGAAATGCTCCAGCTCCGTCTACATGCGGCTCGAACCTTGTGCATGTTTGGTAGCACATACCTATGTGAGAAGCTCTTCTCAGGGATGAAGACTAACAAAACAGCACACAGAAGTCGTCTCATTGATGAGCACCTCCAGTCCATCCTGAGAGTCTCCACAACACAGAACCTCACATCAAACATAAACGAACTTGTTGCCAAAAAAAGATGCCAGGCGTCCAGCTCTGATAAAATGACATAAGAGCAAAGACAACTGAATCATTTGATTTGTTAGTGCTGAAAAGCACAGATTTTATTTATATTTCCAGGTTTTATTTATATGTTCATATTTTGAATTTGTATAATTTTGACAGGATATATTTTTATGGAGAGCAAAATCTTTTGGGATATTTAAAATTTAAGTTTATTTTTTATATAAAATGACAGAGTAAAGAAATTTGAATGTTTGTTCTTTTAACGTTTACTTATATATTTTTATGGAGAGCAAAATATTATTTTATAAGTTATTATAAGTTATTTAAGGTTTAATTGATTTATTCCGGAATAATATTCCTGTCTGTTTTTATTCATATTTATGTTCAAAAAAGTAAAGTTTTAAAAGTTTAGTTTAGTGTGTTCAATAAATGTTTATCCTGTTCGGCCCGCGACCTAAAGTGTGTTTTGGATTTTGGCCCCCTGTGCAATTGAGTTTGACACCCCTGCCTTAAGGGGACTTTAGAGGAAGAAGATACAGCTTCCTTACTAAAACCAGCTTCAGACTCAGCTGGACTCATAACCACAGAGTAACTCACGATTCAGTGGAAGCTTTCTAGTCGACGTTCTCCAGCAAGTGGACTACTACAGTGTCCAGTCATAAGGTCTAGACACTTGAAAATATTCTGCAAACTTACCCCGAAGGTATAGAGTGCACTATAGAGGGGCGTTTCATTTTTTTGGTATCTTAAGCCATATTTGCATTTACAAAACAAAATAGATCATCTTTGTAGGGAACAGTATAACCCTCATCTCTATCAAGCATAAATCCTGTTAGAGAGAGAGAGAAGTTATGAGTTAGGATAGCAGTAAAAACTGTACAAGTGAAGGTTTTTTCATGCTTGGTGACGAGCATTCAAGACATGCCTTCAGGTAGGTGGGGGCAGAACTAATACATGTTCCCTAGATAGTGGGAGGAGATGTCAGATCCTGATAACGTCATTATCTGACAGTTTAAAATCAGTGTACCAGACTACCAGGATCCCAAACTATTTTGAAACACTAGCACCGCTTCATCCTAGAAGGATACCTACTTCATCCGTAAGATGGTTGTGAATGAGTGGATAAAGGCTTTAATAAGAGCATCCATGTGCTTTTTTGGAATCCTTGGTAACAACTGGCTGGCTTTTCGTTTCCTACCAAAAACCCGATCTCAGCTCCGAACTAACGACATCCTATTTGTTAACTTGGCTGTATCCAATCTGATCACCAATTACCTGGTGGACCTGCCGGACACCATAGACTTTGCAGTCCACTGGACCGCAGCCAGAAGATACTGCGGGGCGTTCAATTTCTTCTCTGACGTCTCAGAGTCCAGCAGCATCTTCACCACCATGTTCATCACCGTGTACTGGCATCAGAAGCTCGTGGGCTGTCTGAAGCGTGGAGGAGCTCCTGTGCAAATGGACAACCACCGCCTCATCACCGCACTGCTCACGGGGAGCTGGGCCTTCTCGGTCATCTTCAGCATTCCTCATTTCTTCTTCATCTCCAAGGACATCTTGAACGATAGCGTCAGTGACTGCATGGAACAATTCCCAACACAAGAGGCCAGGCAGGCTTATGAGATGTTGTACCTTACACTGGCAAACCTCGTTCCTATTATTGGCATCGTTGTCGCAAGCATCCAAATCGCAGTCACACTTGTACAGAACGAGAAGCGGATCAAGACCAACACGAACGTGCTCGCTAGAGGAGAAAATGCCAAGATAAAGAAGCCTCCGGAACCCACATCCAAAGATGCAATGTCAAACGCTGCAAACAAAGTCCAAGACCAACAACGAGGCATCCAGAGGTCCCAGAACACAACCAGCTCCTCCTCAGGTAATCAGGTGAGGGCTGCCAAAAGCGTGATGACAGTCGCCACTGTTTTCCTGATCTGCTGGCTAACGCACCTCATCCTCAGCATAACCATCACCGTTTACGAGTCCTTTGTAGTAGCGGACATGATCAGTTATATAGGAGCAACTTATACATGTATAATCCCTTATATGTACTTGCATGGCGTGAAGAAGTTGAACTGCTCCTCCAAAGGCTGAGCAACAGTATGAAAATAGCACACGCGAATACTCGGTTCTCCCAGACACAGCAGGAGAAACGACGCATGAAGCGTTAAGCTACAAAGTCGAGTACATCCTCGAACTCGCCTCCAGTGGATTTTACTGTAGATCTAAACACGCTTCAACTTAAAACCAGAAGAGAAAATCCAGGGTATTTTTGTGTGTGCGTGTGTAATGTAAAAAAATAAATAAATAAAAAATAAATATATATGTGTGTGTGTGTGTGTGTCTGTATTTGCGCTGTACAAGTGATGGTTTTATTAACAAGTCCTTTATTTTCCCCCTCTCAAATAAAACGCGTGGTGTGTTTTACTTACATTTTGATGTCACTTGCGGAATCGTAAATGACCCCCTGGGCCTAATTAGACCTTGTTATGAGCAATTATTGTCAACAAAGCAGCAGGGAAACAAACCTGGCACATCAGGAACCACAGGATACTAGCACAAATTATTTCTATTATTGAATCCATTATTATTATTATTTTTTTTTAATAAATTTAAAAAAAGATTTTAAAAAACAAACCTCCAGTTTGAGTCCTCTTTAATTCTTATTTTAATAAATGTACATTACAGATTCAAACAGTTATTCCCATCATCAAAATGGAGAATTTTAAGTAAAAACTTTATAAAAAAAAAAAAAAGAGAAGAAAAGAAAAACAAAAGAGTATGCCGAGCCTGTCCGAAAAAACAAAAAAAATAAACGACAAAAAAAGATGCAATGACTACCTTCTACTCTTTTCTCACAAGCTGGCTATGTAATAATAATAATAATAATAATAAATCATAATAAGGAGCAATACTTGTTTTTCAGCAATTAGATTTGTATTTATGTTGTTTCCTTTTAGTAGTCTTCAATATTTGAACAAACATTACATACGATTCTTTTTACAATGTCTCTGTCCAAACCTTTTAAATGACCCCTCTGAAGTAAACAAATAGAAGCAGATCATCACCACTCTAAACTTCTACATGCACTAAGAGAGGGAACTGCGTAGCTCTGAGTCTTTAAATATTTCAGGTCGCATTCACGAAGGCAAGACTGAACTTTCGTTGCATCCGAATTCTCCGACTTTTTTCATGTCATTAGTGCTCGCTTCTAACTTGGCTCTGAGTGGAACAGCTGTGAGGCAAGCTTGTACACACACACACACACACACACACACAACGTAAGACACCCCTAACTGGCCTCAGTGAAGTTTCTCCAGTTTGGCTTGTAGAGATTTAAAGTTGCGTATGATTTCCTCCAGGGCAACGCTGGGGCTCAGGGACTGAAGCTCCACCAGATAGCCGCAGATGTTGTCCAGGCAAACGTTGGTAAACCTCCGTCTGAGGAACGAGACAAGGAATTTCATACGGAACGAGGCTGAACGATTTGATTCCACGTGAACATGTGGTGCCGATGTCCGAGTCGTTACCTGTCGTAAGTTGGCACTCGGCTGGGGTCATCGACGTAACCAGACAGGAGCACGTGGATGCACTCCACTAGGTGTAGAGGTTTCTTCAGACGCTGCCAACATGGGTCCTGAAAAACGGTCGGGAGGAATCACGGGTTAGATCAGTAGATGTTGCGTTGGTCATTTATCAGTTTTTTTTATTTTATTTAAAAATGGTCAATACATCAATCTAAATATTTTATTTATAATTAATATATATATATATATATATTTTAATTATAAATAGTTATTTGTTATATTTATAAATAGTTATTTGTTAGTTTATTTATCCATTAGATTGGTAGCCAATCTGGACTGGTGTTCTCGTGCTTTACGTATTTATGCTACATTAATTGGGATAAGCATGATTTCAATAACTGCATTCATTCCGGGTTGAAACGGTTGGTTAAAAGACCGTATGTTCGGACTTCTTCGAACCCTGTAGCAGACTGACCTAGCCTGTCGTGGATGAAACTGAAATGAAAACACCGTATCTGTCTGAAGGAGCGCCTCGTACCCGAGCTTTGAAGAGCTGATCGTATACTTCCAGCAGACGTGGAAGCTGGACACCAATCTCAATTAAAAAAAAAAAAAATACATCGTGATGCCCCCTCCTTCTTCTTTTCCCCCCAAACCAATTCAGTACACACAACCAATTTTCAGTTGAAAGTCGATTTCGCGTTTCATTTGAAAATCAAGGTCCCAGGTCTTTTTTTTTTTTTTTATTGGAAATTTGCATTTTTAACATCAAAACACAGAACACCCCACCCAACAACCCCTACAAAACAACCACAGCCAAAACCAAAAGAAAGGGGAGAGAGAGAAAATAAACAAATAAGTAAAATAAATAAATAAAAACTAAAAATAAACAAATAAATAAAATAAAAGTAAAATAAAATTTTAAATAATTTAAAAAAAGGGGGTAAGATGGTTAGTGTTCACAGTCTAACTCTCCTCAATCTACCTCCAGAGTGAGTAAATCATTGAAATAGGTAATAAATTGTTGCCATTTTCCCAAAAATGAGTCACCCCTACCTCTGATGTTGTACTTGATTTTTTCCAGCTTCAAAAAGAACATAAAATCTCTAAGCCAGACTGATATAGAGGGGGGTTGCGGAGAGGTCCAAGACAACAATATTTTGCGCCGAGCAAGCAACGATGCAAAGGCCACAACACGAGCTTGTTTATGGTTCAGAGGCTGACACTGAGACGAAACACCAAAAATGGCAATTAAAGGACAAAGATTCAATTTGATTTTAAGAATGTCGGACATAGCCCCGAAAAAAAAGAGTTCCAAAAGGTCTGTAGTTTGGGACAGAGTGCAAACTTATGACTCAGGTTACAGGGTGAAAGTTTGCATTTCTCACACATGTCAGGGACATTGGGATATATTTTAGACAATCTACTCCTAGAGAGGTGCGCTCTATGGAGCACTTTAAACTGTATAAAACTAAGTCTAACACAGGACGTGGTGGTCCGTATATTATCTAACGCTCTGCCCCAGTAATCATTCTCAAGCCCCAGGCCCAATTCCTCTTCCCAAGCACTTACAGTTTTGATATTGTAAGAATCATCCTGAGCGAATAGGGAGGAGACACAGTGCCTAATTTGAAAGAAACGGAAAGGGTGAGACGGAGGCAGGCTGAATGACGAGGATAATTCAGAAAAGTTTGCAAACACATTATTAATGAAAAGATCCTCAAGGCATTTCAGACCATTCTTTTCCCAAAGAGAGAATGTGGAATCCATAAAGGAGGGGGGAAAGAGATGGTTATTACATATTGGTGCCATGGTTGAGGCTGCGATAGATTTAAAATGACGATGAAACTGATAGAAAATCTTTAGAGAGGTACATACTACTGGATTATCTGTATATTGTGAAAGGGCTATGGGAAGGGAGGAGAACACCAGAGCAGGGAGGGAGGTTGAAATGGTCCCAAAGTCTTTCAGTGACTGTCATGAGAGAGTGGCATAGTGCACGCGCACGCACACAAATGCACGGAGCATGATGTTAACCATGAACCAGGTGAGATATGATAGCGATTGGGTTGCATTTCCATTAGTTCCATTAGTCTCATGGGTCTTCCTTCATACCCATACACACCGGGTACCACAAAACATAATATAACCATATAAGTGAGTCTCCCCAGGTCAAAGCTCTCCACCCTGAGAGTTATACATTCAGCTGCATTTTAAGCACACACCCACCTTTTTCCATGATCTCTTGCCACAGAGAGTGAACCAGAATAGGGTCCGAGTGTCCAGCACAGTGAATAATGGCCAGCTTGCACTCGGACAACCGGAAATGGTCTGCAAACTCTCCATAAAGCTGTATGAAAAAACAAAAACAAATAATAAATACATTTTAACATGACTGAAATCCGTTCTGTCGATTCGTGGCTAAGGCGATTTCTGCGACGGCTTGACCTTTGTGATGTCCATTAACTCCGAATCCAGCTGAGATATCGCTCCATGTACAGACGGGTGGTGGGAGTATTGCCTTCTCAACGTCTCCTGGATTTGCACCTGAATCCGCACCACCTGAGAAAAGGAGGATTTTCAAATATACAGAGGCTCGGTTTTCTAAAACCTTTCTTGGAGTTGCAGTCGAAGTGACGGACTGATCTTACAGACCTCCATCTTCTCTTCCAGTTCATGCAGGAACTCTCCGTCGGCCCCCATCGACGATATGCAGGACGAACTCTTGGCTGAAAGGATGGCCCGGGAGATGTACTCCAGCCTCTGCTGTAGAGAGATCTCTGTGCTGTAGATATACAAAAAGTATACACACACACAGACACACACTTAAGTCAATAATAAACCGCACTCTTAATTAGCACGTCGGCTAAAGGAGTGCATCGTCGTGTACCTATGCATATCGGCCAGACGGGCCAGGACGTGAGCCGCTTTGCCAAAGCTGCGATTCTTCTCATAGTATCGCCACAGGAGGTCCATGTTGCGCACTTTGCTCTGGTCCTGCTTGATCATGTGCATCAAATGATCTTCGAGATATTGAGAGTTGACCTCCACGAAACAAAAACAAAACAAATGAAGCCTGCAGAACCGACCGGGGCATCACGATAACGGCTTAAACGACGATCAAAATTATTTGACAGGATTCAGGATTCATTCATTCATTAATATCTTAATCTCGTAAATATGACTACGTTTGAATAATTGTGCAGCTTTCTTAGGAACGTGAAACGCTCAACTGGCACAGTCAAATAAAATTAACATAACAAATTGCACGCACCACATCAAAGGGCTTAGAAATTACACAACACACACACACACCTTATGCAATGCACATGCCGCAGAAGTGGGTTTACAAATTTTTAGATGTAAATTTGTGGGCCACGCTTAGTTAAGCACGTGCCATGGTTTACTTCATCGGTTCATTCCAAGTTATACATTTTACTGGATGCGTGATCAGATGCCCAGAGGTGGCAACCGTGTAGACAAAAGGTCGGCATCAGATTTTACTTCATGTACATATGCAAAAATAAATAAACAAATGAATATTAAAAAAGGGAGAGCGAAAAGTTCTTAGGGAGAGTGAAGCATAATAATACACGTCCTACCTCCAGGAGTTTGTCAGTGAGGTCAGCCTGGATCAGCCAGTTGTACAGGGCGATGTGGAACAGCTCGTCCTGTGACCTCTGAGCTAGGCCAAGCATTTGCTCAAACTGCAAACAAAAATAAAAACAAACAAATACAGTCAATAAATAAAACAAGCAAATCTTTTCTTGTCAAAATATATATAAAATAAGGAAATAAAAGTATAAAAAGTAGAGCCAAATCTACAGGCTAACTAAGGGATTCAAGAATGATTTGTAGTTTCACGCGTTTCAACGCTTTTGAAGATCAATATTCTTTTCGTAACTTTTGTTTACAGAGGTTTCAAGATGACCCGAGGCAAATTTGGTGAAGATTGGACAAAATCTGGAGGTGGAGGAGCAAAAACGGCACTCAGATGGAAGCATTTTTTAGCAAGTTATTGTAACTTTTGACCAGTAAGTGGCGCGGTCACCAAATTTGTCGTATAGCTTCAGGACATGGTCTTTTTGCGAGGCTTACTCTGAAGACGCAATTAGCCAAATTTGGTGACGATTGGCCAATATTTCTAGGAGTGGCGAGAAAAAAAGAAAAGAAAAAATAGTTTGACAGAAATTGACACAGGGTGGGTTCAACTCAACTTGGCCTGGGGGACCCAGGGATTATTTTTTGATACATGGTTCAAAGGTTATGACCCAAATTCGGCCTCGTTATAAGCCCCGTTGGCAGCACGTGGCTCAAATTTACCAAGAATGTTCCAAAGACCCTGCCCAATCAGTGTGCCAAATTTCATAACTTTTTACAAGATGGTTCTATGGGCTGTGCTAGACAAGCTAACCAGAAGAAAAAGAAGCAGCAGAAGAAAAATAATAAGAAAAGGTACAACATACAATTGAGAGCCTATGTACCTTCCGTGCTTGGCCTCCTGATATTAATATTAATAAGAACAACAACAACAACAACAACTCACATGGGTAGCAGCATCCTCATTGCTGAGCATGTTGGGGTCAGAGGTCATAACCGGAGGCCCCGGCTGCTTAGGCACACTGGGGGACTGAGGAGCTGCTTTGCTGTGATTTACCAGCTCCTGCATGGTGTCCGTGACGCATTTATAACACGAAAGCCTCGACGGGGAAAACATTCAGCTAGTGTTAAATAAGCGCAAAACTTACTAAAACATTCGTATTCCCGGTGTAATTCAAACAAACGTGTTTACACACCTTTCCTGAAAGGCTTGCTGCCCAACAGCATCCTCCTCAGGCTCTCCGTTCTTATAGAAGTGAGGACCCAACTTCTGAGGGTCTTTCTTATCAGCAGCTGTAAGGCACAGCTCCATGACGCCCTCGTAGAAACGAACTAGAGAGAGAGAGAGAGAGAGAGAGAGAGAGGGAGTCAACATCGAGTTTGCTCATTACATCCACGTCATTCTGTAAAGACTAGTCAGCTACCCTCGTTATAAACGAGAGTTCACCTTGTCGGTATTGTGAACACACGAGTGGCAGGTCCGTGTGATTGCTGATCTGTTGGTACAGCCGCAGTGACTCCTTGAGCATACGCTCCTTCTCGGCCTTGCTCTGGATCTGCCTCGAGGCCTGCAGTAGCTCGTTAGCCTGGGACGAGAGCGACAGAGGTTTTGTACGGGGACATGTTCTGTATTCTTACCCAGGGACAAACCGGGGCCAGGATTACCTTGGAGCACACGCTGTCATCACTGCTGTACAGAAGAGGACAGATTTCTCGTAGGAGCGTGCTGATGGCGTCCACAGAGGCGCTGTCTTTGATGTACACGTTGATGAGGGCGGTGATGAGCGCGCCGGTCAGCTCGCGGCCACGGATTACCGTGTCCTTAAAGCTGATGGCCTTCAGCTGCTCCTGGAAGTCCTGTTGCATGAAAGGACAGCGATTAGGGGCCACTGCACAGCACCAGACATTTTGACACTGAAAACTTTCAGAGACTGGAGACATTTTCTCCCTCTCGTGGGCCATCAGGCTTACATCAAAAATTCCAGTGGTGTTTCTTGTGTCCCCCCCAAACCACTCAACATTAACACTAACAGACTAATGAATGATATTTACGGGTAGGGCAAGAATCATCAGTGAATGCACTGAGCGTGTGCCACAATGGCCGAGAGAAACTGTGTTTGTTATAAGGAGAGGATATAAGACTGTGTTGGTTGAAGACCTTGGGCAGTTCAGAGATGATGAGACTGAACTGGTGGTCGCAGAGGAGCTTCCAGAGAGCCAGAGTCTGAAAGGAGCGGTGTACCAGCTGCTGAACACCCTGCAGAGACGTCTTCTCATAGACCTGGGCTTCAGCTGTAGAACAACAGCGGCACAGCATTACGGCAAATCGTTTCTGTTCTTTCTCCCACTCAGACACATTAATATACATTAAATAAATAAATAAATAAATAAATAGAGAGAGATGTACTATGGAATTTCCTTTGGAGCTCTTGCTGGACTTGCTGAGAGCTGGCGCCGTCTGGACGCATGAACCCCAGCAGCCTCTGCTGCAGGTTGGCAGGAGAGCTGAAACTGCAAGGGCGGAAGAGTCAGCGTCTCTGTAACTTGACACATAAGCGTGCAGAGTGTGAGGGAACGTACTCAGATACGCATGCTCCTAACCTGGCTGCGCCCAAGGATGTAGGGCTAAACTGCGAGTTCTTGTCAATGAACTCCTTCAGTCCTTGAAGCTCCATCAGAACCGCCTCCAGGTCGGAAGAACTTGCCGTGCTCTCCATCTGTGAGGGGGAGGAAAAAAAAAAAGTCAGTCGTTTGACCAAAATAAACCGCTCGGGTTTTCAGAAATGACAATTACGCAAACTTTTAGGCGGCAGTAACGGTAGACGGATTTCAGTACCAACAATGTGCAAGGGTCGTGTGAAAACGACCAAATCAGACGTTATTTAAAAATAGCACGACGTAAAATTCACACAATACAGCCTAAAACTAATCGGCGCGACGCAAGTGTACTTACAACGATCACAGTTTGGATTCCTTTACTGATCGGCTGCTCCAACACCAGGCTCCCGTCCCAGATGTTTCTGTCGTTAGTTGAAAAAGATTAGCATCGACCAATCAAATCAGAGCATGCGAGTCACGTCCGTATTGTCATATACACGGTTGTTAGCGCTTTACCCAAGTATGCGGGAGAAGTAGATAACAATGCCGTTGTGTTTGCCAGAGAAAAGGACCTCAGGACCGGAGGATAGCGTGGGCATGACGGCGCTGCCGGGACTCATGGGCGTGGCAGGGATGAACGGAGTGGACACACTAGGAGGCATCATACCTATACCACAGCGGCACATATTCAAAAAAGATGATGTGAACGTAATAAAAAGGACTAAGAAAAGAGAAAGCAAAAGTAAAATGTGTTTGGACAGAAAACCATCAAAACAACAGTGTTAAACCAGATGCACATATGACCTTAGCCCCGATTTCTAAACACATTTTCCTTAGATAAACAACTTTCTAATACAGTTGGATTTGTAGAAGCATGATATTTGGAAGGAGTATATTAGTGCAGTAAAGGGGTACACAGAGGAAAGAAGGTACCTGGGGCTGGTGTAGCTAGGAAACTGGGATTAGGAAAAGGACTACCAACAGGCATAGGAGATCCTATAAATCACAACGACAGCAATGGGTTAGGTTATGGGTTAGAAACCGGTCGCGAACAAATCTCCACAAAACTATACTAAACACACACGTTAGTAAGTTAATTCTTGTGAATTTATGAAAAGATTTCTACAATTACCTGGCACAGGTGAGCCAAAGAGAGGTCCGACGTTGCTCGGTGCACTCATGGCAGAAGGGAACCGCATTTGAGCCTCTCCTCCATACCTGTACAAGAGGAGGGGGAGAAAGAGGAAAAAAAAAAAAAAAAAAAAGGAACACAGGTACTCCAAATCACTTACATCACTAAGGAGAAGAACGTACAATGAATGACAACAACAACGTACCTGAAGAAAGCTCGAGTGGCCCACACAGAAACTTCTCTGTCAGAGGCGGCAGTGGAGCAGGCCAGGATCAGAGCGGTAGCACAGGCCTGCTCCTCCTACAGGATCAGGAAGAGAAAAGGTCTAAATCTATGCACACACACATATCCATCAGTGTATATACATGCCGTCTCCAAAAAAAAAAAGTGGTATTCGTACTCTATGGAGCTTGAAGAATCGTTCAATTTCATCACTCTCCCCACCGTTGCTGCTCACCAGCAGATGGCGCAATTGATCCACTGGTCTCAGCTTATGGAATATATGACTTCCCTGAGGAGACCCAAAAGTAGAGGGTGGGGGGAATAAATAAAATCATCATCATTATAAATGCATAGATGATTAAGAGAAGTGCTGATCTGGGGGGGAGAGAGATCTTGACCTGGGCAGAGAGGAGGACAAATTTCTGTGGTGGGATGTTGTGCTGCTGAACTACCACTGGAGAATCTGTGAGTGGGATGAGGTCCTTATTTAATGGCGTGACAATTTTGCACACTTTCGTCTCTTCGATGGCACAGAGTGCCCACGAGTGACCGTCTACATTCGAGGTAATCTGAAAAAATAAAAAAATAAAAAAATTTAAACAAACAAAAATATACACATTGCGGGTCAAAGGTTTGTGGACACGTGACGTGATTTCATTTCTTTCATTAGAAAACTAACATTTTATTTACAAAAAAAAATCTATTATTTATTTAAACCGATGACTCGGAGCGAAACGTTCCGAAAAGCAGCCGATAAGAGTCCGGCATCGGTGTGAACTCCTTTAATACTATTATAAATTCATCTCAGGGAAATTCCTCAAGAAAGCGGCCGAGAATACATTTCTGGAAATTATAAGCAGAAAGCGTGTCTACTTTAAAGACGCTAAAATACTAAAATGATTTAGATTTTTTACATATAACTCCATTTGTGTTACTCCAGAGTTTTCATAACTTCATTATTATTCTAAAGTGCGGGGTCTAAACCTTTGACCGGTAGTGTATATGCAAATATATGCAAGGCGACAAAAAACAAAAAATCATGACAGGGTTCAGTCTAGTTTTAGTGATTATTATGAAGAAGGAAAATTAGAGAAGCTCTAACCTGAGCCTCCATGAGAGGCTTCTTAAAGGGGAAGGAGTCGTGGTTTATACACCACAGAATATCACTGTCCTCTGTCTCCGATGCTGCCATCAACAGAACGCCTAACAGGGAAAATAAAATGGATTATAGTTACACGGTTACACCACTAACGTTAGGGATATACAGGATTTATCACCTAGAATAGCTTCAACTACAAGAAGGCAAGTGAAATGGATTGAAACACTGATGCCAGCTTTAAAAACGTGAAGCTGTGAGAAATTGGCGTTTCCGAAAGATCTTGATATGGAGCTGCATTGTACTACAGTAAACCTAGAGTTATATCCGTTTGTGTGTGTATATGCGTGTGTGTGATGGACGGTTTCAGGCGTTACCTTTGTTATAGAGAGCTTTGTGTACTTTGGCGGGTTTTTGCAGGGTGGACGAGGCCGAGAATCCCGGAGGCAGCCGAACGTGAACCAGAGCCAGGAAGCTGGGTCGGGAAACGCTTTGCCTGGCGTTGGGTGGAGCGAACGGAGTGGTGCTGAAGTACAGACGTACGCCTGTGCAGTGCATCAACAAAAACACAAAAAAACCCACCACGGTGACTATGGAGCACACGATATTCTTTACAACGATGAGATCATCAATGTCGATTCTTACCAGCGTGCGTCACAGCCATGAGCTGGCAATCCGACGACTCGGAACGATCGACGACGGCGATCTGGACGATGGGTTTGAAGACGGAACGATCAATCGTCCTGTGAAAGGCACACACGAGCGACACACTGACTTGGACGACGCACGTATTATAAAGGTTGAAAGAAAGAAATGAGCATGTTCGGAGGGCGTGGTCTTACCTGGCAATGTTCCCGGCAGCTGAAATGATAGTGTTCTGAGACATGGCTGCCACCCGGCTCATTCCCTGGCCGTCGGCTCCCAAATCGTAAACCTGACGCGGATGTTAGCTGGTTACTCTCACGGTCAAATCAAAGAATTTCACATCATGATACACAGGTGATAATAACTGAATCTGCTGACCTGCAGCACACCTTTCTCTGATCTAGTGTACAGAGTGTTGCGTGAATTGTCGATGGCGATCTGAACCACTGGATCTACAACAGACGATGAGATTAACAAAGGGGGGGGTGTGACACCTTCGATTCAATGAGGCAAAATAACCGACCGTGCACTCTGAAAAACCTGACGTGTAGATGCTACGTTCTTACCATCTTCTGAGAAGGAGAACTGCAGCAGAGATGGAATTAGGAAAGACAGGCTGCTCTTGGAGTGGTTGATCTTCCTGCAGCGCTGACTGAACCACCCGGCTTCGGCCTGGTAGGCGATTTCGTACAGGCAGCCGTCCTTCCCGGCCAGGAAGATGCGGCCCAGGTCTGTAGAGGTGATGGCAAGCATGTAGGTGTTGTCCGTGGGGATGGAGTAGAGCGGGTCGGGCAGCAGCTGCATGGCTCCTGACATGCTGTCATCTAAACCTGCAGAGAGATAGAGATAGAGATAGAGAGAGAGAGAGAGAGAGAGAGGGTAAGTGAGAGAGAAAGACATTGAGATCAACGGGGGAGAGAAAGACACAGAAAGGGGGAGAGGGATAAAGGAGGAGAGTCAGAGATAGAGAGACACAGAGAAAGAGTGAGAGACACAGAGAAAGGAAGCGCGATAAACAGACTCACCTGCCTGAGCCTTAGGGAAGCTCAGTCCCAGTATAACAACATCTACAGGTGTAGCCAGCACCAGCAGGAAGTGGATGTGGGGCTGAAAAATCCCTGCAGTGACGAGACGTCCAGAAACAGCGCGTTAATACAAACTCACATTCCCAGACAGAGTTCAGATGGTTCAGTCCTTAACCACGAGTCTCATCACACCTACTCACCTGCTCTTGGTTTGACAAGCCCAACTGAAAGGATCGTTTCACTGAGCCCATCGAAATACGCCACATCGCCACTAAAGTACAAAAACGCTGAACATTAAAAAGACCTCAGGCTCGTCTGCAGAGATTTACTTCGGGTTCATTTCAGTACTCACCCATCCTCATAGTTCCACATAAATATATCGTTATCGATGGTGAGCCACGCCCTGCTGATCTCAGGAAAAACACCCATCATGCAATTGCACTGCATGTCTGCAAAGCACGCTAGTTAAAGTATGCCAACTTATATCAATGAATTCATTTACAAATTTTCTAACGTTAAAAGGAAGCAACGTAAAAAATGTATTATTAATTAATTTCTTTTGTGTGTGTGTGTGTGTGTGAGAGAGGATACGGCTAAACTGCTCCACCAGCTCTGGAGGCAGAGGGACCCTGCGGACAGCGCTCAGCTCTGGTAAATTTGGCACACTGATCAGACCAGGGCCTTGTAGAGGGTAATCCATGTCAGACACACCAGACAGAGAGGGCATATCTGCAAAAACAACAAAACCGTATAAACGCTATCTGTACGGTTAAACAGCCCAGGAGTGTTTGGTCGACTCATCTACTCATACCCTATACCTTGGTTACATCATATAACGAATACAGCGCACGACACAAGTGATGGAGAGGCGGAGACTTACTATGCGAGGGCACGTTGAGCAACTCGGACAGGTCAGGAAAACAGCGGTCTTCCTGCAAGTGACGGTCAATCAGTCGAGCGGAATTCTCCAGAGCCTCTTGCAGTGCAGCTGCCACACTGCTCGGGCCCAAGCTGGAAGGCATGGCGAGCTCAAAGACACAATGCTCACCTACAAAACACACATGTATATGTATGTGTGTGTAATACATATATACACACACACACACAAATACATATAGTCACAAAATAAATGCTTTTCCCAGGATTCCATGCAAGCAAAATTTGCGCATGGGATGGCGTTCCTGTCAATCAGAGAACCGTGAATCGATCCGACGCGGTTGTGATAATACGTAACACGTCAAAAGAAGAAGAAAAAAAGGAACTATATTTCACCAACCTAACAGTATAGCTATAAAATGCTATTCCTAAATTATCCGCTAGGGGCGCACTGTTTTAGCCAGAGTAGAAGACGCCGGGCCGAAATGACTCGGACCGAACAGCAGATGGCAGCAATGCGCCTTCTGCTGTTTGTTATTACACTGTGACCAGTTATAATGCACACATGTGAATGATAATCAAAAGCAAATTGCACACGTTCGTCTTAAGAAAGCTGAGGTTGTTCATGCTCTGTTTTGTAAAATGATATTTCATTATTATTTATGTTAATGTTTTTGTATCCATAATATCCAAGCAAGTTACAGTTAGCGTAGTTTAGTTAGCTACACACACGGCTAACTCTTTAAAACCTAGAGTACACGCACTCGGTGAACGATGTAAAAAAAAAAACATGATGTAAAAATATATCACATATATAGATATATGTAGAGATATATATACCTATATCTCGCATGTACGTGAATAAATTGTTTTAAACTTACAATTTTATAAAGCAACAATAACCCGCCAAGTTCGCGTGCTGCTGTGCTCCTGGAAAAAAAAGTCTTTTGGGCTTCCGGTTCCGGGTCAAATATTTAATAGGCTCTTTTTTTTGCCTTTGTTTATTTATTCATTTTTATATGATTCATTTACATGTAATTCATTTACATTTTCATGTGCTTCATATTCATGCATATTCATGTATTTAATTTACATGTAATTCATTATTATGTGATTCATATTCATGGATGTGACTCATTTACATGTGATTAATTTTCATGGATGTGATTCACATTCATGCATGTGATTCATTTACATGTAATTAATTTTCATGTAATTAATTTACATGTAATTAATTTTCATGTGTTTCATATTCATGTAATTCATTTACCTTTTCTCCCCTCCCCCAAATATTTCATTGAGAAAAAATAATAACAATAATAATTATTATTATTATTACCATTATTAATTAATTAATTAATTTAAAAAAATTACAAAAAAAAATTCCAGTACGAAAAAGGTCCCCTGCTGACTTCAAATCTAATAAATAGTCTGCGCACTTCAACAAATATAATGTCCATACCTTTTAAAGACTTATACCTAATAATATTACACAGTGTAGCATATTAAAATAAAATACAAGAAGAGAATAACAACATGATAATAAAATAAAATAGAAATTAGAATAAATAATACTAGAATAATGAATAGAGAATAAAGAATATTATCAGAGAAAATAAATAAATAACCAAATAAACAAATAAATAAATAAGGAACACTACACTGTGTAGGTGATGCAGTTCACCCCGGTTTTAAGAGTTTAACGTATTCTGCTGCTTCCTCCGCTGAAATAAAGTCCTTCTGGACACCGTTGTATGTAATGCCGGGTCAAATATTTAAAGTAGAATTGGTCATTGTAACGACCGTGGTTTGAGTTTACAAATGTGGATACTACAAAGATTTTTACATATTTTATATATTATATATATATATAAATATATTAAAAAAGCTTATATTATATAAGATTAATATAACATATTAATTATAATACATATACATATATATATACATATACATACATATATATACATATATATATATATATACATATATATACACATATATGTGTATATATACATATATATACACATATATATATATATATATATATATATATATATATATATATATATATACACATATACACATATATATATATATATATATATATATATATATATATATATATATATACATACACATATATATATATACACATATATATATATATATAAATAAATAAATAAAAACATTTCAAACCCCAAATTTATCCCAGCAAATAATCTCACTTGGATGCTGTAGTCATAAAGTCTTCACTTTTATTTATCACTTTTAACAACAGACGTTGTCACAAAGCAGCTTTAGAGATGTCTGGATGTAGATCTAGATTCAGATCGATCCATAACGAGCATACCAGAGGTTTCGGTGATAAGGGGTGACAAGGGAAAACTCCCAGAGAAGACATGAGGACGAAACTTCCAGAGGAACCAGGCCTCATCTGCGTGACACGGCCTACAGCGAGAATATAAATCGTGCTTAATTCTACTGTACAACTCTGTACAATAGAATTACAGTCATTCAGTAATTACAGTCGGTGGGTTCGAAAGATCTTCAGCATGGGGTCATTATTACGTGAACCCAGATCAATATTCCGTCAAGACACATTAAGTCAATTTTTCAAAGGGTTTTCGATAGTCAGGGCATCCGTTCATTTAAAATCCATCCACACTTATGAAAGAGGTGAGCTTGGAAAATTAACTGGATTGCATGTGCTGAACCCTCATTTGTGCTGCTCTAAAAATAAATAAATAAATAAATAGCTGTTAGTCTACATTCACGCGAACGATAATGAAATGTATACGCTACACTGAAGAAATGCCGTACTGTAACCTATGAAACACAGGAAACGGTCATAAAAGGAGCACAAGGTTAAGTCTGAACATGTCCCACTTCTCAGTCATACTGAAGCTGAACTTCAGCTTTAAATAACCATGTCTTTACATTTACATTTATTCATTTAGCAGACACTTTTATCCAGTGCCACTTACAAATGAGGATTTTTTTTTTAAATGTTCATTATGTGCCGGGGAAATATGACCTAGATACACTCTCCTTTAATTAATTAATCTGTCCAAGTGAGAACATCCACAATCGACTTTACAGTACCATCCATAGCAACTTCATGGTAAACTTCAGGGCAGTGGTCACCAACCCAGTTCCTGGAGATCTACCTTCCTAAACACCTTAGCTCAAAGACAATGGTGTCCACCTGAGTATCTAAAGTGTCTTAAGAAGTTCTTGATCAACTAAAACAGACCCCCCCCGATATGAAACCTTCAGGAAGGAAGGAAGGTACTGTAGATCTCAAGGAAGAGGGTTTGTGACCACTGCTTTAGGCTATCCTCAGAATCACCGGGTGAGGACTCCGTAAATGAGCCAAAGCTTCGGACGTGACCCAGGAAACTTCGGTCCTTCTTCATATTTTTAACACAGACATAGTTACATCTTTCATATTCTTTTTTTTTTTTTGCTATGAAAATTGTTCGTCTGTAAAGGAGTAGTGAAAAAGAAAATGAGATTTATAATCGATTAATTTTTTTAATATAAAAAAATTTAGACAGGCTTAGACCCTAAGCCTGTCTTTAAACTTACTGATGAGAAATTGGTTAATTATAAACTTAACACGTAATATAGTCGATTTCTCATGTGATTGGTATTTATGCCTTTTTTTTTTTATTGGAAAGTTTTATTAGGTTAGGCTCGGATCCAACAACGGGAAACCAAAACCACATCTTGTAAAATCATTTAAACTCCAGTAACTGATTTGGCCTTTAAAAAAAAATAAATAAATAAAGAAGGAAAAAGGTCACCCAGAAATAATTTTAAGCAAATTGTATCTGTAGACAGCTGAAGATTTTTACTCGTTGGTTTGTTCTTTTGTATTTCCATTAGATTTACTGATTTGGTTGACTTCTTTACTCAAAGTCACTCAAAATACAAGAGGGAATACAATCAAAGTATTTAGCTGAGCATTTAAGGGTTAAAAGCACTTTATTTACAAGCACTTAACACTGGTTTTCCACTGAGTCTCCCTTTTTTGGTTATATTTTTTTCATAGGAAGATTTCGAAAGAACTCTGGAGAATCCTATAATATATACCATTTTCACAGAATACCACAAAACCCAAGCACCCCTCAAGGACGAAAGGTCACTTTTCAAGCCAAGGTCTTTTATCTTGCCTCCCACACAGGTGTAAACCAAGGGGACAATAAGAAAAATAATACCGCATTAGTACCATTACGAGCTCTAATAGACCGGCGAGTCCACCACGCAGGCGGCAAGAGGTAACGGAGCGTCTGAAAGTAAAAGCTGTAGAAGGTCCACGCCAGCATCCCGCCATGTTGTTCCTCCTCTGCTGTCGGAAACAAAACAAAATCAAACCCTTACGATTTACAGAACAAAAAGACTCCCCACCCCCTGACCCCCCTATTTGATGGTCTTTTCACAGACATCTATTAAAAAAGTAATAAAAGTCAAATGCAAACAAGACAAGTAACAAAGAGAAGTAAAAAAATTTATTGCAGTACGTGTTCCGCCAGAAGTGCTGGGGATCCCTTTTTTTTCTCTCTAGGGTGACCTAATACATCAAAATCTACATTTACAAAAAAAAAAAAAAAATTAAAATAAAATAAAATAATAATAATATCAATCTCCCCCTGCATGTAGGCCACAGATACTGCATGCTCTGCTTTTTGAACAGAATAAATTATGTCCAGGAAACTCCATTGTACAGCATGAGTAAACAAAAAAAAAAAAAAAAAAAAAAAAAAAAAAACAGGAGTAAAACAAAGCAGAGGAAATATTTAAAAAGGTTCTTTCCCTGGACACTGAGCTAAGCTAAAGAAATCCATCCGGTGCTAGGTTTAACTCCAAGAACACTTTATTAAGAACATCAACAGACTAATTTCCAACATTCACTTTAAGTTTATTTTTTTTTTTAAACAGATTTTTTCGTCAGAGATATAAACATTTTTGTTTTTGTGTTTATTGTTTTTTTCTGTTAAACTATGATACAGTGGGAGTAAAAATCACACGACTGAGTTGCTGCACAACAGCGAAGGAGCTCCCACACGTTTTCCAAACATTTCCCTCTAGATGCGTTCGTCCTGTTTAACTTAAAATTGTGTCCACAGAATGCTTTCCTGCAGGTCCTCACCGCTTTTTAAAACGCCCCCCCCCCCCCTTCCGTCTCCTCACTCTTTAGACAGCCAACCGCCAGCTTTTGTGAGTCCGTGAGTACTCTTGCCGCACTGTCCGAGTTAGAAAATGTTGGATCCCGATAAAGTTTGGCTGCTGAGAGTTCCTGGTGGAGTAACTGTAGTCTGATTAGCTGGAAGTCCCCTCCTTGGCTGCGTACAGTGAGCGTAAAGTCTGCACCATTTTGTTAGTCAGCTTGTGCGCGCTCGTCAAGGCGATTTTCTTGTAAATGATGTCCGATTCCTTGATAGTGTCCACCCAAGGCACCAGTTTGCGTCCGTCCCGTTTCTTGGCCTCGGCCCAAGTGCCGGAGTACGAGCCGGCCATCCAGTGCACGCTGTAACCGTTGCTCGTCTTCTGGATAACGCGAGCGATCTGCGGCCGGTCCTTGTACTTGGGGCAACAGATGGCGATGACGTCCATGGCTTCTACCGTTTCGTTCATGTGACCTGATGCGTCTGCGGAATCGCCGCCTCTTTTGGATCTCCGTGACGACTACGGGGGTTGAGGGGGGAAATAAATAAATAAAAATCGCAAGTTTAATATTCTTTTAATAAAAATATACTGGACATTTGCTACCATTTGAAATACTTGAAACACCGTAGATGTAATTTGCAGGTTACAGCTGTAAATCAATTCTACACGTTTCCAAAATCGCAGAAATGTACTTACTCCGGGCATTTTCTCATCTCCATCGCTGTCCTCGTCATACGACTCGGTGGCGTTGTTTTTCGGGCTGGAGCCTCCCAGCAGAGCGGTGATGGCTTTGTTTCTGGCGTGAGCGCTAGCCGACGCCTCGCCTTCCTCGTCCTCTTCGTCGGGATCCAAGTGCTCCATCAGTACCTTAAACTGCAGCGTGAGAGGAAGCCAGTACATTCGAGTCGTCAGCAGTACATCCAGCAATGGCCGGTAAATATACAGTAGAACTCGACTCAATGCTACATCTCTAATAACATCAAACAAACAGTCTCGATATCTCGGGATCTACGCTGTTCGTTTATCAACGCTGTGACCCAAAAGCATTTTCGCCTTCTAACCTTCCGAATTTATGTTGTGAAATAAAATGGGTCCGGTAATAAGCTGAGAAAGGTGAGAAACCGACCTGGTGTGTGCGTGAGAACGAATTTAGGCTTTTACTGTGCAATGCGTGTTCCAAACAGGAAACACTAATCTTTTTTTTTTTTTTTTTTTTACATTTTATCTCTGCACTAGGATCACTTACGTCCAAGTATTGCCTGACGATCCTTCTCTTGACTTCGTAGGTAAGCTCTGCATTGGTCAGACTGTTGGTCAGGAAGTCCAGCGTCTGCCGTGGGTTAAAATGCACGTTGGTTTTCCTGTTCACCGCTTTGTCGTACACTTTCGCCGACTCGGTGGGCGAGTATTTCTGGATTTTGCTGCGGAGAAAATAAACACGGGTTTTAGACCGGCGGTGTAGTTTTAGACCAGGCTGTAGGACTTGTGCCTGTACGCGTTTGGTTTCGGATACCTGTCGGAGAAGCCGTAGAGGTTCTTTAAGTGCTGTTTGAGCACCAAGAGGAGCAGGATGCCTTGAGAGGCGTTGGCAAAATCGAGCAGGGGCATGGGGTTGTCCGGCAGACGGTCCATGACCTTGTCCACATCGTCGGCCTCCAGATCCGACTCCGAATCGGAGTTCACCGCAGCCCGCTTATTCTTCTTGGACCTCCGGACGACCTCGTCGTCTTCGTCGCTGCTGCTGCTTCCCCTGCCGCTCTCAGGAACCTCTTCATGCACATAGTTGTCGTCGTCTTCTTCCTCTGAGCAATATTTCTTTTCCCGTTCCTTCTTTTTCTTCTTCTTTTCCCTCTGCCTAGAGTCCTTTAACAAAGACTAAAAAGGGAGAAAATGAGCATATATGAGAGAGAAAGAACGAGGTAAAACACACACACACAAAAGCCCAAACAGGAGCTCACCTCTTTGAAGGACTGCAGGAGGTTGCTGCCGGACACGGACAGCGTGATGTCGATGTGATGCATGATGAAGAGCGGCTCCTCCTGGGTCTGGAATGGGAAACACGCCAGGTTGTCGGCGATGAACAGCAGCATGTTCACCTCCGTCTTCTGCAAGGGAACAGATGTAGTTTAGTTAGAAAGTTTAGTCGAAGCAACTAGTCAGGCTTGCGTTATAATATATCCGATACTTGGTCGTTTGTTCTACTGAATGTCTAACGAATAATCAGATCAGAGGTGTAATTAGAGTTCAGGAAATCTAATAAAAGAATTGTGTTAGGTTATATTTCAACATGGTGCAGCTCTGTTTAAGGAGGTGAAAATCGATGGCCTCGTCCCTCTGTCCAGAAATGATTCCAGCTTGATAAACTCGAGTATAAGAAGCTCTTTTATGACGGGAGGGAGCGATCGTTTCAAACGATCCGAAACCCTTCGTAGACAAAAGAATCGCCAAGAAAAGCTTCGACTGAACGTAACAAACCGACTCACCGCACTGTCGTCGAACAGATTAAGCAGAGAGATGAGGAAGGCTCTCCGGTGCTGCCGGTTTCCCCGCACCATGGTGAAAAGGTGCGAGCAGAGCGCCGAGCTCGACTCATCATGACGGAAACCCCGGATGATCGTGTTCCGGGACGCCATTATGGCCTGCTGGACTTGGTAGGACATTTTCATCCCCGCCACAGCCTTCATCTGATTTCCACACAAAAGATCAGAGGACACAGCTCTCAGTATTCTGAAGCTGTGTAGATTGTACACATGATACGCTGAAAGTTACTCACGTGAATAAATCCTGTGTACTTCTTATCGATTTCCACCAGCTGCTGGTCCGCTTTGTTCCTCATTGTGGGCTCGGGATCGGTTCCCATGGCAATCAAATAGGGGACGCACTACGTGCAAAAAAACAAAAACAAAACCCCAACACACTTCTTTAGACTCACTAGATCAAAACTCAGAAGTATTTAACACTACAGAAACAGGTTAAAGTTGTATCGTGTACCTGTACAGGGTGAATGAGACCCTGGTTGAGTGTCAGAGCGATGACGTTGAGGGCAAAGTGACGTACACTGGACTGTGTGTGGAAGAAGGCCTCCAAGACCTGCTTGAGGTACAACTGCATGATGGAGCTGCTCATACCTGACGAGATGTCACCCATCTCCTTCAGGTCCTCCTGCTTGGAGAGCTTCTTCCCTGCGGAGACGGACAACAGTCAGGGTTAAAAATGTAGCTATCGAACCAAGAGGAGAATTCTGGCTGTGCGACAAACAGAGACAAACTCACACTCCCTGTCAGCTTCCTGCATTCGGGAGTCCTCTTCCTGCAAGTACGTCTGTAGATTCTTCAGCACCTGGATCTTTAGGTTTACCGACTTCTTTCTGTCGGACAGGAGGCCGTTATACAGAGTCTTTACGTCGGGGACGAACATTAGGCCTGGGTGCTGGATGAACAGGAAACCTGGGGAACAAGAAAAGCAAATTTGTTTGAATAAAAAAAGGACTCGGACTAGGAGTGGCAGCACGACAGAGATGATCTTTGTAATAAATAAATAAAAAGAACAGACGCTTACCCAAACCGATGATGGCCTTCGTCTGCACCTCCTCATCTTCGTTCTTCGTGAAATACAGAAGCAGTTCCAACACCTTGTCCTTTATGACGACCTGGGAACAACCGATAAAACATCAGCGACTTCTTTCAATGAAAAAACCAAACCAAAAAAAAAAAAAAAACCTTGTGTGGCCAATACAACGTTCAAATAGCAGACCTTGTTGTTTCCTTTAAACTCCTCTCGGTCAAAGTCAAAGTGCCTGCAAAGAGCTCCTACGGTGAAGAGAGAACGCAGCAGTGCCGGCTTGTTGGACACTAGCACCGTACTGTTCGGGTCCTCCTGGTGCTGGGTCTTCAGCTTGTTCAGAGCCCCTGAGGAGATAAAGTAAATTTTTAACTTTCGACAACGTCCACTGTACACTCAACTCCTAGCCGTTCACATAAGCTCGGATAGGTTAGTGCTATCTTTACTACAGTTTTAGGCCGTGTTAGCATATTTATTGTATGGATAGGAACGCAAAAAAAAAAAAAAAAAAGACTAGGTGTGTATCGTAATTGAATTAACACGCATGCCACAGAATCAAGAGTCGACTCTTACCATAGTACCGGTTAAAACAAGCCCAGACAAACTTGTAGTTGTGAGTGACCTTGTTCACTATTGCCCCAAGACAGCTTACACAATGCTGCACAACCTGAGGAGGGGAAAAACAAAACAAAAAAAACACTCATTTATGTTTATTCATTTAGCAGACGCTTTTATCCAAAGCGACTTACAAATGAGAAAATACAAGCAAAGCGAAAGATCAAGCGGAGAACAATACAAGTAGTGCTAGAGTTCCAGAAGAAGTAAAGTGCGAGTAGAGGTGTTATTTTTTTTTTTTTTTTAATGAGTTGGTTAGGTGTTCACAGAAGAGGTGGGTCTTTAGCTGTTTTTTGAAGATGGTGAGATTCTGTGGTCCGGATTGAGGTTGGAAGTTCATTCCACCACTGAGGAACAGTCAGTTTGAATGTTCCTGAAAGGGACCTTGAGCCACGCCGAGTAGGTACTACTAAGCATCGGACGTGGATTGATCACAGATCGCATGAGGGAACGTAAACCTTCAGGAGAGAGTTGAGGTAGGAGTGTGCTCTTCTAGGTCATCAATAATCACTCCATTTAAACAAGAGTACTGAACTGGAAACAGAAATGGCTTCCAAAAATGACAGAACGTTTCCATTTAACAAGAAATATACCGCACTTATGCCTAGAATTATTGCCATGCGAGATGCTTTTCAATCCATGCTTTTCCATCAAAAACAACAAAGCAGTGGGAGAGCAGTACTGCTGGACAGAGGTGGGACGAGTCCTTTCTGAGTTTAATTCCAGAAATTCCTCTGACCATATTCATTTATATATAAACACACACACGCTGTGGAACTAACTACACTACCAGTCAATAGTTTAGACACAAACACTGGAATAACAAATGGAACTAAGGGAATCAAGTTGTGATAATAAAAAATTGTCAAAGTAGACAAGCGTTTTTTGCCTAGAATTTCCAGAAATGTATTCTTAGAGTTTTCTCAACAAGACTTCTTGAGGAATTCCACCAAGATGTTTTTTTAAGCAGTATTAAAGGAGTTCCCACCAACGCTGCACACATATCGGCTGCTTTTCGGAATATTACCCTCTAAGACATCCGTTACAATCAGATTTTTTTTTTTAGGAAATTAAAAAAAGAAATGAACATCACGGCATGATTATATTTTTGTCTACAAACGCCGATTTCAAACATTTCCTCCTACACCTTCAGATCAAAAGGTTTTTAAGATCATGAGAAACATTTCGGTCGAGTGTCCACACCAATAAAATGAGAATTTCTTCTCATTTCTGTGCAGACATCTTGGAGTTTGTGCATGAATCCTGACTCTTTTTGTGCATGAATCCTGACTCTTTACTAACCGTCATTCCGTATTTGATGATGAGCTTCATCAGGTCTTCCTCAATGGTGGTGAGAAAGGTCTCGCTGGGATGGTCCATCAGAGGCACCACCAACTCTAAGATTTTAGCTACATTGCAAATGACCATGAAATCATTCTGGTTCTGCGAACGGAAGAAAAGCACAGGAGGGGCGTGAGGATTTTCAACTTGAGAGAACCGACCACTAGAGGGCAGCAAAAAACCCCAAAAGATTTTAAAATGTTCAAAACAGCGGACGAGAGTTTGATGCTCACGTTGCACTTGGTGGTCAGGTAGGGCTGCATGGTCATGGCGTGTTTCACCATCAGCTGCGCTCGGATCTTGCTGAACAGGTACAGGGTGGTGATGCAGGACACCAATCGGTTTGAATTCACCCCTTTACTCTCACAGTCTGCAGCGTAACAAACATGTCAGCATTCGGAGTCTATCAATCACTAAAACTGACCACTAAAACATTTATTGAGTGTGTGTGTGTGTGTGTGTGTGTGTGTTAGCAGTACCACTGAGCGACTCCTCCTCGTATTTGAGGATGTGCTCCACTAGATTGTCGACGAGCTGGACACAGGCTTTCCGGGTTGGCTTATAGGAGGCGTCTTCCTCAGTCTTCAACAACTGCAATTACATCAGCACGTACATCAAACTGAGAAAATGGCAAAAGGACAGTGTTGCGCACACAAAACCGATCCACTGTACATCATATCCCGGTATGAACGACAGAAGACGTCACTCACGTTCTGAAGCAGCTGTTCGAACCAGTCGTAACCAGAATCCTTGCATGCAGACACCTGTCGAGAGAAATCCCCTTATGCTTTATCAGGCATGAACAGAGATGCTGTCTAATAAATCCTACAGGCATTACCAACACTTGAGTAATAATTGTTCATGACAAGGCAATACATGCATGATTGAACCATTAATCAAAGTATTTAACTATTAAAGCCCTTTCGCACAGACTTAAGTCTAGCACCAAGAAAGACCAATCCTCCTGAGAAGTTCTTCAATTTTGGACAAAGACCGCACGGATCAATCGTTTCAGAACGAACAAAGAGCTGTGGCGCGCTGACGAACTTCAGCAAAACACAGTACAGTGTCTATCTACTAGTCTAACATGCCGCATAAACCCGACCCAAACAACGCTTTCTAGAAAAGACCACAACAAAGAGTCCGTGAGTTCAGAGAATAACGCCAACAACTAAAACGTTAACCAAAACCACAAATCCTGTATTTCTGATCACCTCAGGAATGCAAGTGCTTAAGTGTTTGCTCATTTTCTCGATACAGAAAACAAACATCCCAAAAAATTAAAAAGGACATAAAATAAGAAGGGGGGGTTCACTGCTATCAGCTTACCACATCAGTGATATTGATGATCTTCCTGGTCATGGTTTCTTTATCGTGGTTTGGAGTCGGAGTGAACCACAACTTCTGGAATGTTTCATTCACCAGTTTCTGTGGGTAATAATAAATAAATAAATAAATAAATAAATGATGACCAGATGCCAGAACATACACTACCGGTCAAAAGTTTGGACACATTTGCCTGAAATGTTTCTCATGATCTTAAAAACCTTTTGATCTGAAGGTGTATAATTAAGTTTATGAAATTGGTGTCGTAGGCAAAAATATTTCGGCCAACATATTCAATAAGTGTCCAGCGATGGTGGGAACTCCTTTAACACTGTTTAAATAGCATCTCAGGAAAATTACTCAAGAAATCGGTTGAGAAGATGCCAAGAATACATTTCAGGAAATACTTTGAAGATGATAAAATACCAAATTATTTTGGATTTTTTTTTTCACCCTACAACATAATTCCCAAAGTTCCATTTGTGTTACTCCATAGTTTTGAAGAGTTTATAATGATTTTAAACGTGAAAAAAGAAATAGAAATAATAAATGACGTATGTTTATAAACTAACAGAAGTGTATATCAAAATATGAGGAGCATCCGATGCATCCAAGAGGTGTACGGAATGAAACACAAACTAAATTAAAATTTGCAGGTTAGAAGTCTACCTTAATGCCTTCTTCGTCGTTGACCCTTCGGATCATCTTCACACACATCTCGGTGATCTTATTGAAGGTGGGCTGCTCCAGACAGATGTCTCGCAAGATCTTAATCACCCTCTTTCTCACACTGATGCCCGTATCCTGCAAAGAAGAACCTGCGCATGAACGCTTCAACATGCACCATTATCCAACAGCCTGTAGGTGGCAGCAGAGTGTCACGAGACGAATTTACCCAAGGTGAACTTTCATACTTTGAATGAACTTTAATCTGGAGGGGAAATAATGTGTCATCAGCAGAGCTGTCTTATTGTTCAGGACTGCTGTGGAAGCTTTTTTACATGAAAAACTCGGCTTTGATATAGTCAATTTATCTAACATATACGGTAGTACATGGTCAATTTCTTTGTGATGCAGGATTCTATAAAACTATTACCAGACAGCTATGATCAAACAGCAAACTAAACTCACGTGCTAACCTTTTATCTTTGAGATTTGCAAGTAAAGCAGTCTGATTGAGGGAAAAAATATTAACGCACCAGGATCCTTTCAATGAGCATGTCGTAGTACTGCTCCGTCAGCTGAGGACGGCTCAGCACGAATCGGCCCAGCAGCTCTACAGCGGCCTCCCGCACGCTGGTGGAGTTATCCATCAGTCGACCGTGGACTCCACGCTGCATGTCCGACTGCGCATTATTAAACACACAAAAATTTAAAATTCTCCCCCAAAATCATGTGCTTCTGTGTACGCTAATTCACAAGCTGATGAATAAGGTCACATTTCTCATGAGTTTTTTTCCAGGGACACGTTTTAATGCGTCTTCCTTTCCCTATTTATGCCTCGTTTGCGAAAACGCACTCACCCGAGCCAGAATGCTGGGATCCACAGCCACCACCTCGGACAGACACTTCATCGCTTTCGTTCTCACAGCAATAGCACTCTCTCCCAGCACTCTCAAGATCTGAGAAACACAAAACAGCAGGAGGCGCTTTTTGTTTTTGTAGAAAGACATAGAACTCTGAAAACATGTCGGAATCCTTTATTTTTCTGACCGACTTAAAACTCTAAAAAGGTTATCTCCGTATTACACATCACTCGGTTTCCACTCATGCAGCGTGAATGTAGGCAATGCTTTCTTACCTGCGTTAAATAAATATCAAAGCTCTGTGCAAACGGCCTCATAGAGGCCAAATATCGCACGACTAAACAGGCGTCTTCGTAATCCACAGTGTCCGAGTTCATTCTGAAGAAGATAAAGTATCTTATAGAAGATTGAACTCTGATTACATACGTGCACAATCAATCAAGTAAGAAAAAGTTCTCCCAGGCTTACTTCAACGTGCCAAACTGCACCGGAGTGGTCCTGATGATCAACCGCAGGAACTGCTTGCGCTTCTCGGCTCTCTGCATGATCTCGCCCGTGGTCTCGATGTCCTTAGCGTGGTGCGCTCCTTCTGCTGTGTCATCTTCCTTCTGGTTCTGAGACTTCATGGCCTTCTCGGTCTCTGTAGTGGTGTCTCTGAACCACTGCGCGATGTAGAACTTCCTCGCAAACTGGCAGGTCACAAGAATGCCATTAAGTTACAATCCTTTGCAACAAAACAACAACCCATTTTTCACTTACAAGCCAGCTTTTATTTTTCGAATCGGGTTAGCTCGCCTTAAGACCGGTTACGTATATTCTTAAGGGCGCTCTAAAAAGATTTGAGATGTATCTGAACGTAGGCCTCACCACAAGAGAGGGGTCGGTCTCCAGGTTTTCATCCAGGTAATCCAACAGAGCTTTCTGAAGCTGCTGTGTCTCGTCGTTGCCAGTCACCTGCGGAACCAACACCGCGATAACGATTAATGAGGAATGGACAGAAGGGGAAGATCCAGCATGTTCGTCGAGTTTCAGTATGAATAACAGTTTAACCTCTCTGAGGATACGGTCTATAGATCTCTGGTCCATTTTGCTAGTAACGGCGTCTTTGCGCAGACGAGCAGCGACAGTTCCCAGGTAGTCCAAGGAGGCCACTCTGAGTGCCATCTCAGTCTGTTTGTTACTGAACTGGTGCACCTGAACACAAGAGACACGGTGGGGGTTTGTACCAGTCAAAGAAAGATAAAAATCATACATTTAACACTTACTAGCCAGCTTACAGGGAAAATAATTACACCAGTGAATTCACAGTGTGCCTACAAGTCCCATTATTAACCCGGCTAAAAAGTGGTAGCTAACATAACGAAACAAACGCACAATGAGCTAATTAGCGCCTAATAAGCATTTGTGCACGTTGTCTGTGCGCTCGATAAAACATTGCGGCGAGGAGATTTGGAGTTCTGCCCTCGTGATCGCATGCAGGAGATATTATTAGAGTCTGGCGCTAGCCTTCGAGGCGAGTCGCATCACGACGTGTGAAGTACTCTTATTATTATTATACAAACTTTTCATGTGCAAGAGTCTAGAACAGGGATTTTTACTATTCTTTTCTGGTTGTTAAGCCTACTGGTCCATAAATCTGCTGGTGCGAAGACAGAGCCCACTCACCAGTAACCGGCCGAGGAGACTGAGCAGCAGTTCGGCAGCGGGCCACTCCGGTTTGTTAACTGTCGAGAGAAGGTCCTGCACAAAGTTTTCGAACAAAGGCCGATAGTCCTCCTCTCCCTGTTTGCTGCCACATCTGAAACAAAAGAAAGCGGGGTTGAAATTAAACAGGTCGGCTGCGCTGGAGCGTCGTGACAACGCAAAAGTGTCCGAGCGCTTACTTTTTGAGGAAAACAGAGAGGAAGTTCTGTGCCGTCCTCATTGCGGTTTCATAAGAGTTTGTGATGAGGACATCCTGGTCCACCTAGAAACAGCAGCACAATTCATCGGTTACATTTAAACTGGGTAACATTGTTACGCTACATTTTATCTGGTCAATCCGTTTAAAGCGTGTTCGCTCTTACTTTCTTCTCGTACTCGTCATCTGTGTGGTCCTTCCCGCTGGGAAGATGCACCACGCACTGGATGAGCTGCAGCACCAGAGCCGTCACCATCTGGATGTACATGGGTTCCCCGTCGACGTCGCTGCTGTTCAACCTGATAAACGGAGCAAATACAGGTTATTGATAATATCAGAAAGGCATAATATGGTCAAATTCATGAAAAGGAAATAATCAGCTGACCTGAAGTTCCTCAAGCTTCTCTTACTGGTCGGGAGCCTGGCAAGAGAGGTGAAGATCTCCTCTAGAATCAGCTGCCTGTGTTTCTCATAACGGGAGAAGACCTGAAAAGGAAACACATGATCGTTCGTGTTGAAACATAAAAAGACTGCGTCTGACGAGGACGTTAAGATGACGAGCTTAAAAGGTGATGAAAACTTACAGCGGTGACCAGCTTAATGGCGCAGAGCTGAAGCTCACTGACGTTCTCCACAAAGAATGGCGTGATCCCCATCGAAGAGACCTGCGAGAGGAGATGGAACCGAGGTTAGCAGGGACTTCCTTTTTTAAAGGACGAAGCGGACAAAATGGACGCTCACCTGCAGAATTGTAGTGTCGGTTAGTAGCTGGATCTCCAGCAGCTCCGAGATGTTGCTGACGATGTCGCACACTTTGTTGTAGAGCATCACGATAACCCTTTGCTTGTGTGTGGAACACTTGGCCCGTTTGGCTTTTGAGCTCAACATGCCACCTGGCAAAAAACAAACAAACCCCAGAAAGGTGAATCACCAGTATATTGATGAGAAGAATAATATCTATGATGCACTGGCAACTGTTTATGGCAAAACTTCAGTTATGCCACTAGAGGGCAATGTTGGCTTAAATTTACCAAATAAAAAAGAAAAAGTTATGAAAAGTGATGCCTATAATCCTGTCTTATAGTTCGGTGACAATTTAACAATCACCCATATTATCAGTATGAACGAGACATGAAAAACGTCAAATTTCTTGCAGGAGATCTCGTCACTGACCTCCGTGTGGGTCCACTCTATAGACGGGATCATACTGAGGATATAAGGTGTTCTGCAGATGGAACTTGGTGAACTGCAGCACCCTCTCGATCACGTCCTCGATGTAGACGGCTTTCGGCATGCGCGACGAGGTCATGATATTGAGAGCCATCAGGCAGGAGTCGGCCGATTTGGTCACCCGCTCCATGATGAGGTCGCGCCATAACCGCTCCTCGTCCTCTGCCTCGGTGTCCTAAGGCGTAAACAAGAACCACGCTCTTAACCATTATGAACCGTCCCGCAGCAGAAGTATAAGTGGGAGTGTGAAAACTACACTCACATGGTTCATGAGCGTGGACAGCTTGGCGCCGTCCTGTATGTTTTTCTCCAGTATGCTCAGCACTTTTACTAGCTTGTCGGATGGAATCTGTAAAGCGGAAAAAAGACTGGAATTGAAGCGACGTTTGGCAAAATAAAGTGGCTGACAGATACAGGAAGTAGCTCATAACTATCAGGTTAACATCTTGAATAAACACCCAATCACTTAGCGTAAGCTCTGCACTCATTGTACGGTTATACCGACTCTGCTTGTTTAAATGTCTTGCGTGATCAGTATTTATAAAAGGGAAAGTGTGTCGTGCTGTTGTAGTTAATGTCCGTAACGAGACAGGGTGTGACAGGCGCATTGCCGGTTGTGAGCTGACCGAACCCCAAGAAGCAGCGTACCCTGTACGTGATGCCCATTGCTTTGATTTTGGCCGATTCGCTGCCCAACTCCGACAGCTGGTGTTTCCCAAGGAGCAGCTCCTGAGGGATCTCGTCATCGTCTGCGTCTGCAAGAGGAACGCAAGATTTCTGGTATATGAAACCCCAACTCGCTCGTGCTCTGACATCACAAGCCAAACCAATAAAACATTGCACATTGGCTTTAGCGGTAAACTAATTAAAACGACAGTGCGGCCGCTGAGAGTTACATACTTAACGACGTGAAGTCCACATCCTCCAAGTTTTCTAAAATGTTGTCCACACTTGCCAAGAACCTCTTGAATGTCGAAGAGTCCATCATTTCTGTTTGGGGAGGGGAGGAAGAAGCATTTTTTACAAGTCAGATTAATGGTGGAAACAGTATGAAGATTGCAGCAGCATCCTGATCAGCTTAAAAAAAACCAAAAAAAACACAAACAAACCCAAGAGTACCTTCTGGAGTTAGCTTCGGCTCGTAGGCTTTCCTCTTTTTCTGCTTCTCCTTCATCTTCATCTTTTTGAATACTGATAAGAAAAGAGATGTCTTACAGGATGCTATGCAAACACGGAATGGAAAGCATGATGGAAAACTTTGTTAAATTTTGATAAAAACACTTTGTGCGCGTTAGAAACTTACCGTCACTCATGCTGGGAGGAGGAGTCTCGTTCCCGGAGTCGTCTGGACTGTGGTCTCGGTACCGGCTGCCCGACCCTCTGCGGCCCTCGTTGTAACCTCCGCTGCGCCTGCGCTCTCCTGAAACCTTTTTGTCCTCGTACTCCCACGTCCGATCCCGTTCCTTCTTCGATCGCTTCGGGGCTGCTACGATAATAAATGCATAAAAATTTATTAATAAAATCCCACTGCTGAAATCTGAGAAACCGAATTCTCTCTCTCCCCTCTTTGCCGACCCCAACTTGTTTCATGAAGGAATTTATGATTTTTACTCACACTCTGATTCACTGTCATCGTCCGAGCTGACCTCGGCATACTTGGGCTTGTCGTTGGCTGTGCTGCGCTTGCGTTTGTTCATCTTCACCCTCTCACACAGAGGCATGGTTGACTCGATTTCAGCGAGCAGATGAGGAGGAAGCTCCTTGAGCACAGACTCATCGATGGCCCCTTGAAACAGGTTAATAAAAAGACTGTTACTCCTTCATTTAATTCAATAATGACTCACCGAGCGAGTCTTTACACAATACTTTCAATCTTTAAGTCGGCGTATATCTTGTTTGTATTTACAAAATAATGAATAAAAATAAAAAAAAACACCAGGGATTCGCCGAATATTTTTAGTATGCAAGTACACGGTCAGGAGTGATCGTCACGATCACCTTACCTTTTGAGGACTTCCCATACGAAGGCCTGTTCTTGCTGGATTTGGAGCTGGTTGCATGCCGGTCCTTGATGATTTTCTGTACCTCGTCCAGGGAGAGCTTCTGAAGCACCACGACAGGTTTGGAACGTTTGCTGATGTCCTCTACCAGCCCAAGCCTTTCTAGCTTCACCCGCGGTTGGCTCCAAATCTCCCCGGGTCGTCTGGGTTCCGCGTTCCCATCCTTGTCCCGTTTCAGCTTGGGAATGACGAAGTTCTTCAGCGCACCAGACTTGCCGCCTAGAAGGAATTCGGGAAACTCTCCAGCTCTGCTGTCGGGGGGAAGCAGCTTGGAGCCATCTGTACTTTTTCTAGTACTGTCAGAGCTCCGCCTCTCCTCTTTGCTAATGGGAGATTTGAGGTCGGTGCGGGGTCGACCCGAGTCTGGCCCACTTCGGCTTTCCTGTTTCACGCGCGGACTGTCAGGCCGGGAGCGGTGCTCGGGAGAGCGCCTGTCCCGGTGATCTCTAGATTCGGACCGGTGTTTACGGTCACGATCGCGGTCTTTGTCTCTGTCTTTATCTCGGTCCTTGTCTCTGTCCCTGTCTCGACCGGGGCGCTCCTGCTCTGACCTGCTGGAGGATTTTGGCGTTTCCGGCCTTCGGATTTTGGAGCCGTCACTGCTGCGCTCCCTGTCCCGCTCTCGATCTTTGTGTTTTTCCTCTCGGTGGCCGTCCCGGGAAAGCTCCGGGCGGCCGTCTTTCCGGGGGGTCTCGGGGCGGATTTTGTCAGGCTTGCCGTCGTGCCTGTGCTTCGAGGGGTCCGGCCGCTTGTCCGAGCCCTGCACCTTTCCTGAGGAGTCGCGCCGGCTGTCCTGCTTGTGTTTCGGCGTCTCAGGTCGGCCGTCTGAAGCCGTTTTCTGCTGCTTTATAACCTCGGGCCGTCCATCGGCCGCCCTCTGCAACTCCTCGTCCGTTTTTGATTTGAGTCGCAGTACCCCGGCCGAGTCGGAGCCGTCCTCGGCCCAGCGCTGGGCCTCCTGGGCAGGCACAGGGCATTCGAGCTGCCCCTCGGCTCTTCCTGCCTGCTGCAGGTCTATGCTGACCATAAGTGCTGGACGGTTAGCCCCGTTGCTGGCAGCACTAGCCTCCTGAGGAGTTGGTTTGTTCCCTGCACTGCCCCCACCACCTACGCCAGGGCCTCCAGCAGTACCAGCAGCACCGGGCTCCTGAGGGTAAGAGTCCTGTTTCCGCTTCTTCAGGGGTTTGTCTAAACAAAGCAAAACAAATAGACATTACATCATTCAAACATGTAAGAAGGAACAGGATTCCAGGATTTAGTTCGACTTCATTATCAAGCAAAATTTAAAACAATTAATGCTAACAATCTGGAGAAACGCTCTACCTTTATCCTGAACCTCCTTAGAGCAGCGCTCCCGTTCAATTGCCGATTCGCGTTCTATCCTTTCGATCTCGGCCAAGGCGTCCAACTCAGCCTCATCGTAGGGCGTCCCGCTGACCGCTCCAGGCTGTTTGGCAGCGAGCGCCCCAGTGTTCTGCAGCACCGGGACCTGCTGGTACCCCGACTGTTCCCGAAAGCTGTTGCAGGGAAGGTCGTTCTCTGCGTCTGAGCCATGCTCCATGCTGCCGGACATGAGCTCACCGGTCTGCTCCGTCTCCGCCGATTTGACCCGTGACAGCTTCAGCGTCAGCTTGGTGGAGTCTTTGGAGGGCGAGCTGACTATGTCGTACATGGCGCCTTTCTCACCCTCCTCCTTGATCATTTTCTTCTGCTTTTTCTTACGCTCAGGTGAGTCCATGAGGAGGTCAGGAGCGCCGTCTCGCGGTGAGGTGTACGGGGGCGGGGACTGGAGGATCAGAGGCGGCCGTGATCCAACTAGAAGCAAAAACGTTGCAAAAACAGTTGCACGTATATCCACAAGCACCATATAAAACATCAGGATTACTTCACGTGCATGCAAATAAGGCTAAAGATTCTATTCCCAGTACGATTGTGCATCAACGGTTACCTGATTTCCCACTAAATTACCCATTACACTGGCTTTCAAATGGGAGGGGGAGGGGACTTGTCTATACTCAAACAGCTCAATTTTTGCAAATACAAAGTGATCAGAAAGACTTTCTGCAGTCTGACCAGCAAAAGAACATTTACATTTTTTTTTATAACTCTCACCTGCACAAGACTACTCAGATGCATTTCAAACCAAAGTAACACACTGGGTGCGTATAATTTATCGTAAACGCAACAGAAAACGTTCCCACTACAATGTGATTTCTTGCAAGTGGTTTTTATCTACCTTTTGGGGTCCCTTCGCTTCCAGCAGGCGAGCACACGGATTGGGGCGATCGGAGGGGGAAGGAGGCGTTTCTAATAGAAGGATCGCTCTCCTAGAAGAAGGGGGGGACAAACAAAGAAAAGAATCATTCCATAAATGTGGAGTCAATCTTCATTTCCTGTGCAGTGTAAGCTTTTTAATTCACACTGCTCACGACTCATAACTCACTCGCTCACTGAATAAAGAGGTTTGTTGATGTACTCTTGCAACACACACACACAGCTAACTGATACAAACATGTCATGCCTTAATAAAATTGGCAACAGCCCTTGGGAATTAAAGAACTCAAAAATGACAAATACACATTTCTATCCTGGGGCTGGTGAGGTTAAAAATAAATAAATAAACAAACAAATAAATAAGTGCTTGACCAAGGAGGCGTGATGATCGAAAAAGACACCCTCTGGAAGTGCATAAACTATGTGGTGCATCTGCGCACCTCATTTCCCAGTCTGTGGACTATGTTCATGTATTCTTCGTTGGAGCAGTGCCGTGCGTTGTGATTGGCTGAGTTACTTGACATTTGCCCGGAGACCTTGTTGTCGTGGATGTTTCTCATGCCAGGTACCATGGGACTAGCCACAGAGACTGAAAAAAATACAAATGATAAAAATGAATAAACTTCTAGATAAATTTTGGCAATCTGGTGGTGTGAGATAAGAGAAAAAAAATAAAATAAAAAAAGATTAATCTTACAGCAGCGTTAAAATCACAATTCGGACGCGATTCTTAAACAGTGGCACGTGAACTCACCTTGGATCTGTTGATGCTGAGAGTAGGAGGGTGGATGAGGGTACTGCATGTAACCGGCAGGACTCTGAGGGGCATACGGGCTGGGCACAGGGCTGTTTTGCTGGGGTATGAACCGGGCCCCGGAGCCCGTCTGAGGCTGAACAAAGCGACTTCAGGCACAGAAAATAACGTGTCAGCATACACTAGGTGTTTGCAAGTAAATGCCATGAAAATTGCATACAATTTTTTATTTAATTTAAATAAACCTAGCAGAATACCTAGGAGGGCTGGGAGTAACAGGGGTTTGCTGGTAGTTTGTGGATGCCGGACTGCCATGCATGGAATTTTGAGGCATCTTGTATGGCGGCATCATTGGCTGTTGCATTATACCTTCAATTACAAAACAAAACGATCAATCATCTATAAAACAGAACGTCACGATAAGTGTAATTTAACCACCAGGTTAGTTTTACCAGCAAGATTAGTAGACATAGCCTTTACAGTATGCAAGAAACAAAGAGCAAGGTGTCATTAGTCAGTCTAACTTTAGGATGCAGTGAAAGGTCATTCGTGTCACAGCGTCGAGCGTGTGTGTGTGTGTGTGTGTGTGTGGGGTGAAGCACCACTGGTTACAACACAAAGTTTAACAACATGACAGACAGATAGACAAGTTTAGGGGGTTTTAGGACAAGGACATGAAACATGTTAGAATGTACATCGGAGTACAATTCGCACATTGCTTATTGATTCGTTGTTGAAGACAACAAGGGAACACAAGGAGCACAGCGCTGCACGGGCATGCTACAACGGCGATGTCTCCGTGGATCGGAAATGCCTCGATGGGCCTTCACTTAAGGTAATCGGTAGGTGTGATGATGAGCGTTCCACTTATTAGGAGTCATTTTCGTTCAACCTTTCGTCGGCGGATCAGAGTAGCAGGGGTTAATAAACAGCGTGCCTAAAATTAAATGCAGCTAAAACACGTTCAGGTGTCCAAAGTTTGCTTCGTTAGCATTGCACTGGACCAACAAGTCGAATGTTTCTAGCATGTGAGACAATCTTACAATTACCACGCACACCAGCATTGTGAAAAAACTGCATGGCTAAATCGACCCTGCATCATGATCTTAAATGACCTCATGCTTCCTTTTGTGGTTTCTGAAAATGTGTGATGATTATCTATAATGCAAGACATCTTAAAATGAATTATTTCCTCACAACATCGTCTGGGATCACGCTGTACGAGGACGTGTGGTCCAGAGTATGATGATGGAACTGGAATTGCATGCCCAATTAATCTGTTTATGTACAAAATGGTCTTACTGAGCCAAAGACGAGCCGTGCGCACGGTATACTAAAAATCAAGCAACCCTGACCACACCACTATTAATAGTTCATCACTGCACAAAAGCCCACGTTTCAGACTTCTGATCTGAGAAACCTTTAAAGACAGATGGAGCTATAAAAGGCTCGGCTGCGGAAGGCTGCCGGAGCCACAACAGGCCTCGTGCTGTGCTCCATTGGGTTCGGAGTCAAGGGCAATGTCTCCATGTCTTCTCCTTACCGCCCTGAACCCCGAATCGGGTGGGCATACTTTTCTCCCTGAAGATGTTGGGGTTCCTGGACAGCACCGTCTGCAGCAGCACCGGCATGTCACCCTCCGGGTCATCGCTGCCCAGGTTGTCCTTCAGCTCTCTGCCATGAAGAGCAACACGGTGAGTAAGTGAAGCAGTTCATTCAGTTATAGAGTAGAAAAGGCATAGAAAAAATGCATGACCCTGAATTTACTGCTCTATTTTCTCTCAATTTAAAAAAAATATATACATATTTCAATTCATTTACAGCCTACAAGAATACGAATTCTAGATATTTTTTTGGTGGAGCAGATTTGAGGTTGACGTCACTTTGCGCAATCGTGCGATTATTATTTTCAAATGACTTCATATATATATATATATATATTTCAGTAGCTATTAGTGAAGTCATTTGAAAATAATAATCGCACGATTGCTGAAAGTGACGCCAGCCTCAAATATATATATATTATATATATATATATATATAAAAGAATTAAAAAATATATATATTTTTTTAAAGAGGTTGAGACAGCAGAGATACGCACATGTGCTCGGTGGAGACCTGGTTAAGGCTATGGACCAGCTGGGAGACAAGGTTGTCGTCCCTGCGGGCCAAGAGACAGTTGACCTCCTCGGCGATCCTCCCATTGTACAGCAGGCTCTTAGTGGTGGTGGCAGGGAGAGGGGAAGGCAAGGGCAGCTGGTTTAACACTGCAAAAAAAATAAAAATAAATAAATAAATAATAATAAAATTTTTTTTTAAAAACACACGAGAGACACTTTCTTCAACATGGATTCCAACAGTGCCTGGATTGAAAAAAATGCACTAAAAAAAAAACAACAATAAATAGGCAAAACAGGGTTGTTTTTTATTTAAAAGCAGATCGGACACATGCTGAAAGTTGTGATGCTTTTAATTTTAGATACATATTTTAAGTATACTGACGTTTTGCCTTAGTTAAGTAGCTGTTAAAATAAGTGACAGCAAGCTGGAACGGTGGCCAAGCAGGTGGCCGAGCAGCACGCTGGCACCAAATAAATAAATCGAAACGCTTTTGTTTCAATGCCAGCATGAAGTGAAGAACTTGATTCAGGAAAGATGGCGGTCCTAGAAGGACAAACGTCTGCACTCTGGTTTGGAAGTGATATTAGTTCACTTCGATCATGTGAGGTTCGAATTGAAAAACGTGAAGGATCTTACACGGTCCGTCAACACTGTTTTGAAAAAGTAGCCATGCTGTTTTAACACCAGCAAAAGCTTTAGAAATGAACAACGGTAAGGAGCAGAGACACAGAAGCAAGCCCCTCATCAGTTTTATTCCACTGACTGTCCTAACAGACATTTTCAAGTGTGTGAGTGCTGACTTGATACGGTAGTAGAAATGCATCACATCTACTGAAGTATTCATAAATTTGACAGTGTTATGCTTGCTTAAATGCATTTTAATTTGTGTTGTAGCCAAACCTAAAAATAAATAAATAAATGGATTATTCACTTAACAAAACAATTAAATTGCACTCGTTTGATTTTGAAGTCTTCGTTCAAAACTGCGTTTTTGTCCCGCTTGCTGCTTTCAATTGAGTTGCACTTACATAGAAACATGGTTGATTAATGAAATTGTTATTAAAACAAAAGCCTAATAATATAAACTACAATAACCACTCAATAATAACAGCTTAATAATGATAATAATTATTAAAGACTTGATTCATTCATTCATCTTCAGTAAGCCTATCCCGGATGGAACAACATGTCAGTAGACTGCAGGGAACGTGCGCACACACATTCACACTGAAGAACAATTTAGACTAGCCAATCCACATATGTTTTTGGATGTGGGAGGAAACCCAGAGGACAGCCACACAGAGATGCAAAGACTCCACACAGACGGTAATCTGAGATCAAGATGGAACCAGGGAGCTGAGAGGCAATAGCGCTACCCAGACTGCTACAAGTAGATGAAGACGAAGAGTCGTGTACATAGTGTCGTTCAAACTTCTACTCGTTATAACTGATTAATCTGCAGAGAGCAGAAGACAACCATCTTTCTCTTCCAACCTACACTGTATTAAACTAATCAATGCTGTATGTGACGTCTTCTGAGAGTGGAGCTACACATCCAGAAGGACGCGATAAAACGTTAATCGTAACGAGGTCGTGATTTTGTTCCTTTTCCTTTACAGAAGGAAGAGAGCACGCTCTCGTGTCCCACCAGCTCACAGAGTTGACAAATCCACAAATTTAAAAATTGCAGAAACGGGAAGGAGTGATTATTTACCGCTGCAGGAAGTACATCAGAATCTCGTCAACGTCGTAAAAAGATCACCAAGACCATCGGCACACAAGATTGGTCATTACACGTTAATTACTATTACACCAGTGTACTTGTTGAGGTGTCCTGTGCTCTAAGTGGCTGTTCAAGTCTGGTCAAAACAAACATGTCTAAAAATCGTCCTCGGCAGCGAGAGAGAGAGAGAGGCGTGTATAAGAGTCCTGAGAAAATGCCATGTTACCGGTGGTACAATTCTAGACCCTGAACCGCACCTCAGAATTTCCTGAACCACTTGCCAACGTAACGCCGCTATGTAAACGTGCGCCATGACGGAACGACCTTCACCATGTATGCAGGGTGGGCGAGATGCCTAAAATAATACATAACGATTCTCAAAAGAGGTTTCTGTGCTACGTACGACGATATATGTGGGTAAATCAATAGACTAAATAAATAAATAAACCACCAGTAAAGTAGTAGCACTGTGTTAAAAAAAAGGTTGATACTTGATATTTAAATATCTACAAAAATTCTTTAATTTCTATATTGAGTGAAAATTATATTACATTTATATAAAAAGATGATCAACTCAGCTGCTTCGTGTCAATTTGTAAGGTCTTTTTTTTACAAAATGAAAAAAATTTAATAAAAAGAATATTCACAGTAGCTCAGAAAAGTGTCATGAAATAAGCCAACAAAAAGGAAATATATATACATATACACACACACACACACACACACACACATATATATATACACACACATACATATACACATGCACACATATATATATACATAGATAGAGATCAAATGGTAGCGAACACTATATTCCATGCGTTTTGATCCCCATGATCACCTCAGATTCTCCACTAATTCTTCTCCCAGTAACACCTCAAGGTGTGTGATGCATTGCTGCTGTTGTTTTTTTCATTCAACAACTGCTTCATGTCTCGCAAGATGCTAAAGCTGAACCACTCAGTGTCTTTTACGAGAAAGAAAGAGAGAAGGAAGCGCTCCTGCCATTCGTGCCAGGAAGTCGACGCTGTCTCTGCAACTCTGAAGCCAACTGCGTTCCCTCAGGAATCCCCTGGCATGGACGATAGGAGGGCACACCTCCACATCACAACCAGTGCGTATTTTACCGGTGGGAGCCTACGAGACGAAATTAAACTAAAACAGCTTTATATATTGATGCACAAGTGAAGAATTTTCTTCGTCCGACTATCGAGCTTTAACGACGAACGAGCACTGACAAAAGGATCAAGACCTCCTTGTGTATGAATTTAACATGTATTCACTATCCAAAGCAACAAGATCCAGGCGAACACAGGCACGACTGCTAGAGAGTAAAACAATTCCATGATGTTAGAGAGACTTCAGTGACATGCGTAATGTGGGAGTGTGTTACTTACAGTCAGTGAGGCTAGCAATCCCAGCAAGAGTGGTAATGGGAACATGAGGCATATCCCCATTCATGCTGAAGATGGGGGTGGGGGGTCGTGTTGATGTGCAGGATGCTCAGTGTCGCTGCTCTCCGACCAGCCTTCACATCTCCCTTCTGCTGAAAGAAAAAGAAAAGCCGAATGAGTGAACACAACAAACTCAACGCCATCCATTAGGGACACACAAAGCAGAAACGGCGTAACTTTACACAGTTATTATTATTAAATCCTCTCCCGCTTTCAGAAAGTGTCACGTAGCAAACGAGGAGGACTTGAAACCTCATCCTGCATTATATCGACTGGTTTTGCAAACAGCATCCGCTGGGAGTCATCCTATTAGAGTCAAAAAAGAAATAAATGCAAAAAAAATTTCACGTTGTGAAACGATTTCTCAGCACAGACTTAATTTTGGGAACTACTGAGAAAATATGTAGCATAGTGTTAATTTAGTCGAGCTGGATCTACAGTTTATGTAGACTTGAAGCAAAAACACACCGATAGTTTTCCCGGTTGCGTCAGTCGCGGGAGTGGCTGAGAAGGGTCCGGTGTCCTTAAACAGTATGAGAGAGGCCTCTAGAAGTGAAATACCATGACCGACAAATTTTGTTGTATTATTTGGAGTGTTTTTTGGTTTAGCAAAACCTACGCATCCCGATACATAACAGTATTTCAAGGGAGGGGAAAAAAAAAGAAGAAAAAAAAAAAAACAGTGCACATCAACCAATGATATTGAGTGATCTCTAACAATCCAACAGGTTAAACGGATCACTGAGAAGTGCTGTACATATCGGTCCCAAAGCAATGATATTCACACCGATCGATGAACCATAAAAACAGGCAATTAAACAAAAAGGTGAAGTAAAGTAAGGAGAAGTAAATCTAAGACCTGGGTAAAGCATGCCTGCACTTCAGGCGGTCTCCTGTCCGTCGCTTCGGACAAGCATCGAGGGCTAGCCGTTATTCAGATGCCTTAGAGTCAAGTTGGATTCTCACAGTGAGAAGGCGTCAAGGGTGAGCAACTAGAAACATCAAGAATGGAGTTTTGCTGAACCGACATGTATGACACAGGCAATTCACTTGTTTAATCGCGGCTCCACTTTTGTCGTGTCGTCCAACACCCTATGCAAAAACGGCCCTAAAAACAGAATAGCTCGATTCACTGATACATCACATAATCCAAATTAGTACAGAACTGCTTCACTTACAAAGCATGACATGACACGCAAAATGCATCTGTTTACATCTGCTATGAAACTAGAGTCAATACACATGAAGATACAGATGAAGCAAAAGGTGAACCCTGGACAAAGAGAGCTAGTGACCTACATAACCGACATAAGAAGCCACACATCACATGACAACTTTGCAACCGTCCACAAAATAGGCCTAGCTTATAAAACAGGAGGGAAAAGCGGGACAGGTGCTAAGTGTGCATGGTGTGCACTAAAAAGCAACGCTGCGCTGTCGGATATAAGCTTCATCTGCATCCCCAACACTGTGACGGGGGGGGGGGTTCATCTGACTGTGGCAGAGTGTGATGTGAAAACTGTCAGCAAAAAGGACTCCAGAGTCATGACACATCACAGGTGTCGATCACGTGGTGTATATGTGCCAGAACCTATCAGGTGACGTTTAATGCTCTAGAACACCGGATACACCTTTCTAATGTCGCCTTAAAAGAAATTCAATAGAACAAGTTACGATTCAATGCAATTGTCCAGCTTAGTGTCATCGCAGCGCAATAAAATGCTATTAACCTCTAACTAAACTGGAAATCGGATCATTTATGCAGTAGTGTGTGTGTGTATATATATGGTTTTACGGTAACCACCAGGCACTTGGTGGGGAGTGGGTGGAGCTGTTGCTTGTCTGTTGTAGTATGCATGTTTATAAACTTTTCTAGTGTATACCTCTTAGATTAAACAGATCACCGTAAAGCCTTGTATACACGTGCATTCTGGTTTCTACCGCTAAAATGGTCTGAAAGCAGCGACTTCCCCAACTGGCACCTCTAGCTCCTTTGTCTGAAAATATGCTGCTTTTAAACACTTTTGGTGGAATTCCTAATAAATAAAGTTAACGGACGCTATATTAAGCAGTCATTATGTACAACATTTAGCAAAGTTTTTTGCGAGGAAAAAAAAAACCGCTCGACATTGCGCTTTTTTTTTGGTTGCAGATAACTACTTGAATTGGAGAAACTGCAGCAACACGAAACAAATAAACTTTTTAGCTGTACTTGTGCTCGGCACAGGTGAATCGAAGAGGGGTTTGGCTGATGTCACGTGATGCGTCTTGGCCCAAACCGGCAGAAAATCCACAGTGATCTTAAAAAACACGCAACAGCGTACACTGATGTTAAAACGTGAACCTACACCAAAAAATAAATAAATAAAAAATACATACCACTTGGCAGAGAAAAGTTCTTGCTCATCTGCTTTTATATACAAAGCTGCCTTGAACCTCTCGGCATATCCTCTAAGGAGCTTTTGAATCCTCTCTGTTGTAATATACGCCGATCGTTCTCCGACTCACCTGCTCTAACTCCACCAGACTGAATATGTCTTTTTGACACATCTTTTAAAACCCTACCAAATGCCATGAACTGCGTTCGTCTAATAAAATTTGATGGCTGAGATGTTCATGGGGAAAGAAAATGTCTTTCACTTGCCTCGACTTTTTGTCCTGTTGCACTGTTTCGCTTTTTAACATCCTGGAATTCAGGTTATTCCTGTAGCTCCATGCCAGGCAAAATATTACTTCGCGCATTTAAATGACGTGCATTTTTTTTGATAATTGTTTGAGAACCACTGCTGTCTATAAAAAGAATAAAAAATAAATCATAGGGGATGCTAAATTTTGCACTCAAATGTGTTACAAATAAATAAAGGTACTTCTCCTTGTAACTGGTGTGGTACCATGAAGGTGTAGGCAGCTTTTGCACGTTTATGAGATATCTTTTACGCAGGAAAGTGTGTATGGTGTACTCTTACTTAGCTATAAAAAGGTTCACAAGGGCTACTTATGTACTGTAAAGACTCCAGAGCTGGAATTTACAAATTTACGACGAATGCAAGAAATGAATATTAAATGTAAAACAACATGCCAAAGGTACAAAAAAAATGTAGATTTTGTGGTACCACACCAGAACGAATTTGGAGCAAAGAAGAAAAGCCGCAGGGCTGTTTCAGTGCCTCGACAATGTTGTAGTTTTGTGAGTTAGCTTTTTTTTTTTTTCCATCATCGGTACAATGTGAGCAGACACAGAACTAATGATCGGTTGCACCATTCGAGGGCCAAAAGAATCCGAAAGTCAGATCACTCTCATTCATGAATCTATTGCTTTAAGGGGTGGGGATCAAATAAATAAACAGGAGATCTCGGATTACAGATACCGCCCCCCACAGCGACCTCCAGCAGAACCACACTGCTCAGGGAGGGAGGGAGAAGCGCAACACGCACAAAGGATTATCAGATAGAGTACAGAGAGTGAAACAGGGAGAGAGAGAGAGAGAGAGGTAAAGGGAGACAGATGGAGTGAGAGACACTCAGACCGAGGGAGGGAGAAGGAAACAGAGACAGAGGGAGACCGCCAGAAAGAGAGAGGGACAGAGGGAGGGAGACCGCCAGAAAGAGAGAGGGACAGAGGGAGGGAGACCGCAAGAAAGAGAGGGACAGAGGGAGGGAGACCGACAGACAGACCGAGGGAGCGAGAGGGAAACCGACAGATAGACCGAGGGAGGGAGAGGGAGACTGACAGAAGGGGGGAGACCATCAGAAAGAGAGACATACCGAGGGAGGGAGACCATCAAAAAGAGACAGACAGTGGGAGGGAGACCTTCAGATGTAGACCGACAGAGAAAGGGACACCACCAGAGAGAGCTAGACTGTCAGAGAGAGACCGACAGAGCGACACAGACAGAGGGGGGTGGAGCAAGACAGGTCGAGAGACGGGTCAACGGGCCGAGAGACAGAAAGAGGGAAACCGCCAGAAAGAAAAACGGACAGAGGAGGCCGACAGACAGAGACCGACAGACAGACCTAGGGAGAGAGACGGGCCGACAGACCTAGGGAGAGATCGATAGATAGACAGACAGAGAGGGAGACCGGTCAGAGAGGAGAGAGAGAGACAGGCTGACAAGGAGAGAGACATGCCGACGGGGGAGAGAGAGAGAGTGAGAGAGACAGAGAGGCCGACAGGGGAGAGAGAGGCCGACAGGGGAGAGAGAGGCCGACAGGGGAGAGAGAGAGAGAGAGAGGGAGAGAGAGAGAGGCCGACAGGGAGGGGAGAGAGAGAGACAGACAGGAGGAGAGAGAGAGAGAGAGAGAGAGGCCGACAGGGAGGGAGAGAGAGAGAGACAGGCCGACAGGGAGAGAGAGAGAGAGAGAGAGAGACAGGCCGACAGGGAGGGAGAGAGAGAGAGACAGGCCGAGGAGAGAGAGAGAGAGAGAGAGAGAGAGACAGGCGCAGGGAGAGAGAGAGAGAGAGAGAGAGAGAGAGAGAGAGACAGGCCGACAGGGGAGAGAGAGAGAGAGAGACAGGCCGAGGGAGAGAGAGAGAGAGAGAGACAGGCCGACAGGAGAGAGAGAGACACCGGAGAGAGAGAGACAGGCCGACAGGAGGAGAGAGAGAGAGACAGGCCGACAGGGAGAGAGAGAGAGAGAGAGAGAGAGACAGCGACAGGAGAGAGAGAGAGAGACAGGCCGACAGGAGAGAGAGAGAGAGAGAGAGAAGGCCGACAGGGAGAGAGAGAGAGAGAGAGAGAGAGAGACAGGCCGAGGAGAGAGAGAGAGAGAGAGAGAGACAGGCCGACAGGAGAGAGAGAGAGACAGGCCGACAGGGGAGAGAGAGAGAGAGAGACAGGCCGACAGGGAGAGAGAGAGAGAGAGACGGAGAGAGAGAGAGACAGGCCGACAGAGAGAGAGACAGGCCGAGAGAGAGAGAGAGAGAGAGAGAGAGAGAGAGAGAGACAGAGACAGGCCGACAGGAAGAGAGAGAGAGAGAGAGAAGAGAGAGAGAGAGACAGGCCGACAGGGAGGGAGGAGAGAGAGACAGGCCGACAGAGAGAGAGAGACCGGACAGGGAGAGAGAGAGACAGGCCGACAGGGAGAGAGAGACAGGCCGACAGGGAGAGAGAGAGAGAGCGACGACAGAGAGAGAGAGAGGCCGACAGGGAGAGAGAGAGAGAGGCCGACAGGAGAGAGAGAGAGAGGCCGACAGGAGAGAGAGAGAGAGACGAGGGAGAGAGAGAGAGAGGCCGACGGGAGAGAGAGAGAGAGAGGCCGACGGGGAGAGAGAGAGAGGCCGACGGGAGAGAGAGAGACAGGCCGACGGGAGAGAGAGAGAGAGAGAGCAGGCGACAGGAGAGAGAGAGAGAGAGAGACAGGCCGACAGGGAGAGAGAAGAGAGAGAGAGAGAGACAGGCCGACAGGGAGAGAGAGAGAGAGAGAGAGACAGGCCGACAGGGAGAGAGAGAGAGAGAGACAGGCCAACAGGGAGAGAGAGAGAGAGAGAGAGGCGACAGGAGAGAGAGAGAGAGAGAGAGAGAGAGAGAGAGAGACAGGCGACAGGGAGAAAGAGAGAGAGAGACAGGCCGACAGGAGAGAGAGACAGGCCGGCAGGGAGAGAGAGAGACAGGCCCGGCGGGAGAGAGAGAGACAGGCCGGCAGGGAGAGAGAGAGACAGGCCGGCAGGGAGAGAGAGAGAGAGAGACAGGCCGGCAGGGAAAAAGAGAGAGAGAGAGACAGGCCGGCAGGGAGAGAGAGAGAGAGAGAGACAGGCCGGCAGGGAGAGAGAGAGAGAGAGACAGGCGGGCAGGGAGAGAGAGAGAGAGACAGGCCGACAGGAGAGAGAGAGAGAGAGAGAGACAGGCCGACAGGGAGAGAGAGAGACAGGCAGACAGGGAGGGAGGGAGGGGAGAGAGACAGGCCGACAGGGAGGGAGGGAGGAGAGACAGGCCGCCAGGGAGAGAGAGAGAGACAGGCCGCGGAGAGAGAGAGAGACAGGCCGCCAGGGAGAGAGAGAGACAGGCCGACAGGGAGGGAGGGAGAGAGAGAGACAGGCCGACAGGGAGAGAGAGAGAGACAGAGACAGGCCGAGGGAGAGAGAGAGAGACAGACCGACAGGGAGGGGAGGGAGACAGGCGACAGGGAGAGAGAGAGACAGGCCGACAGGGAGAGAGAGAGACAGGGCGACAGGGAGGGAGGGAGAGAGAGAGACAGGCCGACAGGGAGAGAGACAGAGCAGGCCGACAGGGAGAGAGAGAGAGAGAGAGAGAGAGAGAAACAGGCCGCCAGGGAAGGAGAGAGAGAGAGAGAGAGAGAGAGAGAGAGAGACAGGCCGCCAGGGAGAGAGAGAGACAGGCGGCAGGGAGGGAGAAAGAGAGAGACAGGCCGACAGGGAGGGAGGGAGAGAGAGAGACAGGCCGGGGAGGGAGGGAGAGAGAGAGACAGGCCGACAGGGAGGGAGGGAGAGAGAGAGAGACAGGCCGACAGGGAGGGAGGGAGAGAGAGAGAGACAGGCCGACAGGGAGGGAGGGAGAGACAGACAGGCCGACAGGGAGGGAGGGAGAGAGAGAGAGACAGGCCGACAGGGAGGGAGGTAAAGAGAGAGAGACAGGCCGACAGGGAGGGAGAGAGAGAGAGACAGACCGACGAGGGAGGGAGAAGACGCGAGAGGGAAAGAGAGAGGGAGAGAGACAGGCCGACAGGGAAGGAGAGAGAGAGGGAAGGAGAGAGAGAGGGGGAGAGAGACAGGCCGACAGGGAAGAGAGAGAGAGAGAGAGAGAGACAGGCCGACAGGGAAGGAGAAAGAGAGAGAGAGACAGGCGGCGGGGAGGGAGGGAGAGAGAAAAACAGGCCGACAGGGAGGGAGAAAAAGAGAGCAAGAAAGAGAGAGACAGGCCGACAGAGAGGGAGGGAGAGAGAGAGAGACAGGCCGAGAGGGAAGGAGAGAGAGAGAGAGGCCGACAGGGAAGGAGATAGAGAGAGAGAGACAGGGACAGGCCGACAGGGAAGGAGAGAGAGAGAGAGAGAGAGAGAGAGAGAGAGAGAGAGAGACGGGCCGACAGGGAAGGAGAGAGAGAGAGAGAGAGAGGCGACAGGAAGGAGAGAGAGAGAGAGAGAGAGGCCGACAGGGAAGGAGAGAGAGAGAGAGAGAGAGGGAAGGAAGAGAGAGAGAGAGAGAGAGAGAGGCCGACAGGGAAGGAGAGAGAGAGAGAGAGAGAGGCCGACGGGAAGGAGAGAGAGAGAGAGAGAGGCCGACAGGGAAGGAGAGAGAGAGAGAGAGAGAGAGAGAGGCCGACAGGGAAGGAGAGAGAGAGAGAGAGAGAGAGAGGCGGCAGGAAGGAGAGAGAGAGAGAGAGAGAGAGGCGACAGGGAAGGAGAGAGAGAGAGAGAGAGAGAGAGAGAGAGAGAGAGGCCGACAGGGAAGGAGAGAGAGAGAGAGAGAGAGAGGCCGACAGGAAGAGAGAGAGAGAGAGAGAGAGAGAGACAGGCCGACAGGGAAGAGAGAGAGAGAGAGAGAGAGACAGGCCGACAGGGAAGGAGAGAGAGAGAGAGAGAGAGAGACAGGCCAATGGGGGGGGCGAGACAGGCCAACGGGCGAGAGAGAGAGAGACCCGAGAGGGAGGGAGGGAGAGAGAGAGAGAGACAGGCCGACAGGGAGAGAGAGAGACAGACCGACAGGGAGGGAGGGAGAGAGAGACAGGCGCAGAGGGAGAGAGAGAGACAGACCGACAGGGAGGGAGGGAGAGAGAGAGAGACAGGCCGACAGGGAGAGAGAGAGACAGGTTGACAGGGAGGGAGGGAGAGAGACAGGCCACCAGGGAGAGAGAGAGACAGACCGACAGGGAGGGAGGGAGGGAGAGAGAGAGACAGGCCGACAGGGAGAGAGAGACAGACCGAGGAGGGAGAGAGAGACAGACCGACAGGGAGGGAGGAGAGAGAGAGAGACGGGCGACAGGGAAGGGAGAGAGAGAAAGAGAGACAGGCCGACAGGGAAGGGGAGAGAGAGAAAGAGAGACAGGCCGACAGGGAAGGGGAGAGAGAGAGAGAGACAGGCCGACAGGGAAGGAGAGAGAGAGAGAGATAGAGAGAGAGAGAGCAAGAGCGACAGGGAAGGAGAGAGAGAGAGAGAGAGAGAGGCCGAGAGAAGGAGGAGAGAGACAGGCCGACAGGGAAGGAGGAGAGAGAGAGAGAGAGACAGGTCAACGGGGGAGGGAGGAGAGAGAGAGAGAGACAGGCCACCAGGGAGAGAGAGAGACCGACCGACAGGGAGGGAGGGAAAGACAGAGAGACAGGCCGACAGGGAACGAGGGAGAGAGAGAAAGAGAGACAGACCGACAGGGAGGGAGGGAGAGACAGACCGACAGGGAGGGAGGGAGAGACAGACCGACAGGGAGGGAGGGGAGAGACAGACCGACAGGGGAGAGAGAGACAGGCCGACAGGGGGAGAGAGAGACAGACCGACAGGGAGGGAGGGGAGAGAGAGACAAGGCCGGGGGAGAGAGAGACAGGTTGACAGGGAGGGAGGAGGGAGGGAGAGAGAGGCCAGGAGAGAGAGAGAGACAGACCGACAGGGAGGGAGGGAGAGAGAGAGACAGGCTGACAGGGAGAGAGAGAGACAGGCCGACAGGGAAGGGGAGAGAGAGAAAGAGAGACAGGCCGACAGGGAAGGGGAGAGAGAGGAGACAGGCCGACAGGGAAGGGAGAGAGAAAGAGAGACAGGTCGAGAAGGGGAGAGAGAGAGAGAGAGAGAGAGAGAGCGAGCAAGAGACAGGCCGACAGGGAAGGAGAGAGAGAGAGAGAGAGAGAGAGAGAGAGAGACAGGCCGACAGAGAAGGAGGAAGGGAGAGAGACAGGCCGACAGGGAAGGAGGGAAAGACAGAGAGACAGGCCGACAGGGAAGGAGGGAGAGAGAGAGAAAGAGAGACAGGCCGACAGGGAAGGAGGGAGAGAGAGAAAGAGAGCGACAGACCGACAGGGAGGGAGGGAGAGAAAGAGAGAGAGGCCGGGCACAGGGAAGGGAGAGAGAGAAAAGAGAGACGCGACAGGGAAGGAGGGAGAGAGAGAAAGAGAGAGACAGGCCGACAGGGAAGGAGGGAGAGAGAGAAAGAGAGAGACAGGCCGACAGGGAAGGAGGGAGAGAGAGAAAGAGAGAGACAGGCCGACAGGGAGGAGGGAGAGAGAGAAAGAGAGAGACAGGCCGACAGGGAAGGAGGGAGAGAGAGAGAAAGAGAGAGACAGGCCGACAGGAGGGAGGGGAGAGAGACAGGCCGACAGGGAGGGAGGGAGAGAGAAAGAGAGAGACAGGCCGACAGGGAGAGAGAGAGAGAAAAGAAAGAGACAGCGGGGGAGAGAGAGAGAGAGAAAGAAAGAGACAGGCCGACAGGGAGGGAGGGAGAGAGAGAGAAGAGAGAGACAGGCCGAGGGAGGGAGGGAGAGAGAGAGAAAGAGAGACAGCGCGCCAGGGAGGGGGAGAGAGAGAGAGAGAGAGAGACAGGCCGACAGGGAGGGAGGGAGAGAGAGAGAGAAAGAGAGAGACAGGCCGACAGGGAGGGAGGGAGAGAGAGAGAGAGAGAGAGACAGGCCGACAGGGAGGGAGGGAGAGAGAGAGAGAAAGAGAGAGACAGGCCGAGAGGGAGGGAGGGAGAGAGAGAGAGAAAGAGAGAGACAGGCCGACAGGGAGAGAGAAAGAGAGAGACAGGCCGACAGGGAGCGAGGGAGGAGAGAGAGAAAGAGAGAGACAGGCCGACAGGGAGCGAGAGAGAAAGAGAGAGACAGGCCGACAGGGAGGGAGAGAGAGAAAGAGAGAGACAGGCCGACAGGGAGGGAGAGAGAAAGAGAGAGACAGGCCGACAGGGAGGGAGAGAGAGAGAGAGAGAGACAGGACAGGGAGAGAGAGAGAGAGACAGACAGGCCGACAGGGAGGGAGAGAGAGAGACAGGCCGACAGGGAGAGAGAGAGAGAGAGACAGACAGGCCGACAGGGAGGGAGAGAGAGAGAGAGACAGACAGGCCGACAGGGAGGGAGAGAGAGAGAGAGACAGACAGGCCGACAGGAGGGGGAGAGAGAGAGACAGACAGGACAGCCAGGAGGGAGAGAGAGAGAGACAGACAGGCCGACAGGGAGAGAGAGAGAGAGAGAGACAGGCCGACAGGGAGGGAGAGAGAGAGAGAGACAGAGCGGCGGGCCGGGGAGGAGAGAGAGAGACAGACGGGCCGACAGGGAGGGAAAGAGAGAGACAGACAGGCGACAGGGAGGGAGAGAGAGAGACAGACAGGCGACAGGGGAGGGAGAGAGAGACAGACAGGCCGACAGGGAGGGAGAGAGAGAGAGACAGACAGGCCGACAGGGAGGGAGAGAGAGAGAGACAGACGGGCCGACAGGGAGGGAGAGAGAGAGAGACAGACGGGCCGACAGGGAGGGAGAGAGAGAGACAGACAGGCCGACAGGGAGGGAGAGAGAGAGACAGACAGGCCGACAGGGAGGGAGAGAGAGAGACAGACAGGGAGGGAGAGAGAGAGACAGACAGGGAGGGAGAGAGAGAGACAGACCGGCAGGGAGGGAGAGAGAGAGACAGGCCGGCAAGGAGCGAGAGCTTCATAAGCACCTTCCCAACACAACCATCATAAACACCTTCCCAAAACTGAAAAGCACAAAACCCCAGACTGATAGGAGCAGTCTTCCTGCTTGCTAGTTTCCTGTGTTAGCATCACAATGTGACGCGACCACTACCTCCACCACCCCACGTTATCTTGGAGCGAAATATAACTCACTTTCTTGAGTGCACTTTTTTCAGAGTGCACAAACAGCAAGCAGGGGCTACACTTATTACTCTTTTTCTTGACGCACCATCGCTTAAAAACAAAACCCACTCTACCTTATTTCGACCCCCACCACAAAAAAAACCAATTATAGAAAACGAACCCAAGAGTTTATTCTGATTTCAAATGAACGTCGCACCTCGCCAGCTGATCACCGTGCTCTCCAAACGAAACCTCCACAAAATTATCAACCGTATTTCCCACCAAACGAGCCTGCTCGTTTAGGTGGAGATATAATAAAGAAAGAAATGCCGTGAAAATCCGACCAAAGATAAAAGACTTCATTAAGTTTACCTGCGTTCGGTCCGAGTCGTTAGCCACATTGTCTCCACTCCCAGCAGCGCCATGCTAACCATCTTACCCACTCTCCTCGCTAGCGTCCATTCTCTCCCGAACACAGCGTCCGCTCACAACACGGACCTTTCAGCTCTATTGGAACCGTTGAAACCTCAAAACATAAGCAGAACTACCTTCGCGTGCGTGTTAACGACGCTGAAAAGGCGCGGTGATGACGGGTAAAAGTTCTCTCTCGCCCGCCCGGGGAGTCCGTCAGCGGGGTTAGACCCGAACAACGCGCGCAAGCGTCATTCTAACCAGAACTAACGCGCTTCTATTAATGAACTCATTCATCAACCCCAGAGAGTTCCACACAAAAGAGTTCATTAAACACCAAAAGTCCCATTTCGACCTCGTTTCCGGGACTCTACTTTAACTCGGAGGTGATCCTTTTTCCACGAATCGCGATCTATGCTAACGCTAACTACAGCGATATTCTAACCGAGACCGTGCCTCACGGTGTAGTCTACACACCCGCTTAATTCACACAGAAATCCGCGGATTTTTCATCAGAATTCGTGCCATCGGAAAGGCGGTTTAAATGATTTCACCCCAGCCTCGTGTGTGTGTGTGTGTGTGTGTGTGGTGAAGCGTTATTAACACCACCGACATGAATGCTGTTCGATACAGAAGCTTTGAATTAAACTCGGGTCACGTGTGGACGTGTAGAGTTGAAGGGATCGTTTAGGTGGAGATATAATAAAGAAAGAAATGCCGTGAAAATCCGACCAAGATAAAAGACTTCATTAAGTTTATCCAGATGATGTCAACTGCGACTTTCTGACCTACTCCGACAGTCCGGCTCATAGAACCCCGAACTGCGCCGGGAGAAGTGGAATAGAGTAGAATTAAAATAAATAAATATTATTATTATTAATAATAATCATTTGGGGGGACCTCGACATACCTCGAGTGCGCTCAGCTTTCGAGGATTTGAGGCGATCTCACGCGAAACATACACGGCGTGTCTAATTCGTTTCAATAAAATATATACATATATATATTTATATGTATATAAATAAAAAACAACTTGGGGAGTCCCTTTTTTTTTGGGGGGGGATTTCTTAACTGCTTCCCTGGATCTTAAACAAAACTTCCAAGCTGATTGAAGTCATGTAGTAAACAACGAGGACGGGGGGAAATAAACAAACACACACATTTAAAATAAAAATGTCAAAAACTATACACATTACCAGTCTAGGAAAACACGCTGGTTTAAAAAAATTATTAAAAAAAAATAAAACACTGTGGGCTAGGGAGGCGATCTGAAAGCGTTCGATCTAAACTCAGATTAAGACTGCAAACCTACACAGGGTCAGATAGATAGATAAATAGATAGATACATAAATAAATAAAGATGAAAGCTTGGTGATTGAGAGCTCAACCTGTGCTAATTTGCTAGCTCGGTCTGTAGGCGAGTCAGTGTAAACAATGCTAACTAACAAGGCTAAGCTAACGACCGAGCTAAGCACCAGGCCTCTTCTTGTTCTCGGTTATTAAGCGGGGTTCGAGCTTGCCGAGACGAGCAGCTTTTATTCGTGCTGCTGCGTTCCAAACACGTCCGGGCTTCAAACCGGGCTGACCGTGAGCTCGAATTCGGGTGGGTTTTTTTTTTGTTGTTGTTGCTTTCATTCGAACCAGCGTGGCCTTGTAGCGAGCTAACAAAACCGCGGACTCGCCTAAGCTGACCTGGCCGTGGCCCCGTCGCCGCGGAGCGGCCACACGAGCCAGTGTGCACCGGAGAGAACGCGAAGAAGCGAGCGGAGCTAGCTTAGCTCGAAGGCTAAGCGAATCCGAGGCGAGCGATGAAGAAGTTCCGCACGGCCGAGGCGACGTGCTCGGGTATTTCAGGCGATTCTCTTTGATCGCCCGCGGTGAAATGGAGCGATCGTTTGCGCTGGTGGTGGGTTTTGTTTTTTTTTACCTCCGTACTCGGGTGTTCGAACACGACAGGAATCGTAGCCGACGTCGCGAATCCGCGTCTCGAGCTCCGCTGTCCGTTCCTGGGTCGCTCAGTGCAGCTACTCCGAGTAATATAACAACAGTAATCCGGGTCGGGAGGGCTCGTTCTTCTTCCTCCTCACTGCAAACATGAAGCCTTCAGGGAGGTAAACAACATTCCTTTCAACCGGTGGGTTCTCGCGCGGGGTTCGGACACTTCCAGCGCCGATTAAAGGTGGTTGTAAATCTCCAAACGATTTCAGGGAAATATTTAGCGGCGGAAAAAAAGAAGAGAAAACCCCGAAAGACTATTGACGCGGTGATAAAAGAGATCCACTCAGACTCTCCCCCCCCCTTCTCTCTCTCTCTCTCTCTCTCTCTCTGGCAGAACAAAATGCCGACCGGAAGCACCGCTGCGGGAATGACTCCCTCCACCGGCGCCAAACCGACCAGCAGCAACTCGGGCCGAATCCCAAACGCCTCCATTTTGGACCTAAGAGTGCTCCGTAGGGGCCACTACTTCCTGTCAGAGATAGTGCATGTGTAAAGGGAGCAGGGAGTTATTTGGAATTCAGCCGCATTCTACTTCCGGTGTTTTTTTTCTTTTCTGCATGCTTTCTTTTCCTACTACTAATTCTACAGTGGTCTAGAGAATCGTTATTGGTAACAAACCTATGGACAATCCTTTTCCTTTTTTTCAGTGTCAAAGTTATCTTTACACATGCTACTTTTACAGGTTGAAGTATGTATTATTATTATTTTTTTAACCTTAATATCTGTAAATCTACAAGAACTGATGTGCCTAATGCAGCTGTTTGAATTCTATTCCATTCTCTTTATCACAAAAATGTTACTTTGATTAGATTTTTTGTTTGTTTGTTTGTTTGTTTATTTACTTATTTTTACTTTTACAAACCACATCAGTACTGAGATAAAAAAAAAAATCTGCAGCAAGGATAAGTTTTCTTCATATACCTAAGGCTTCTGTCATTTTTGGATTTTGTTTGTTGACAGCGATGGAAAAATCTTGCTTAAATATATTAAGTTAAATAATATATTGTTATAAATGATATTGTTCAATATAATCGGAGTAGAGGAGGACTGGTATTGCAGATAAGAAGAAGAAGAAGAAAAAAATGGATCTAATTTACTATCAGCTTGTCTCATTCATCCATCCATCTTCTACCGCTTACTCCTTTTCAGGGTCACGGGAGAACCTGGAGCCTGTCCCAGGGAGCATCGGGCACAAGGCAGGGTACACCCTGGACAGGGTGCCAGTAGCTTGTCTCATGCAAGATACCATTCTCAGACGTTATAAAGTTATCATTTCATGTGGTCATACAATTAAAGAGAATAATCATTTTCTAAAAAACCTTCTTGGATACTTCTTGGAAGATTTTTTTTGGTAAAAACTGATGTTCAGTGAAATATCAGTAATAGTTAATCAGTCATGTGCTCATTTACACATTAAAACTGATGTACACACAACCACTGCCTTATCCCTCATGACTTTTCAGCATATTTCCTTTCATTTATCATTTATTAATAACTAGATTGTTATACTTAATGAACTAGAACATTATGTATAATGTTATAGTGGTATAGTGCACCAGTCTTACATGCAAGCTAATCACCGCCTTGCCTTTTAGAACAATCTTAAGATCATAACAACACCTCACTGATTTTGTTTTTCGTTCAAAATGGCAACAACAACAAAAACAGTTTGGAAAGTGATAATAAAAAGTTAATTTCTTTGCTGCTCAGTTTGGTGGAGCGATGAAACTTGATGAAAGTGCTGACTTTTCAGTATTTAAGTATTTAAGCATCATTATTGAAGCAAGCATTGATTAATGAATGCTTTTCATGCATAAAATAATTAAAATGAAATCATATATACATACATACCATACATATATTGAAGTATTTTCTGCTTTTCTTCATGAATTATTAAGTATTTAAAACTACTATAATGACACTCATTATGTATGGAGAAAATGTCTCTCTAAGTATTGCCATACAACTCAAGACTAACATTAAAAGCTCTTTAAAAATTTTAATGCCCGCTTTATTCAGTTAAAAAAAACCTGCACACACAACCTGCATTGATAATACATTTTCTATATATCTGTATGTGGTAAGAGTCTACAACTTTTATTCTTTATTTTGGAGCAGTCTAGGCCTTTGTGACTGTTGTTCAGTCATTTTAAAGATGTGGTTTTGGGATTGTAGAATAGAAATCACAAGCTCAAGCTTAACCGCTTGCCACAGATAATCAGACAAATCTTCAATGTTGTCAAAATCCTTTACATTCATTTATTTTTGCAGACGCTTTTGTCCAAAGTGAGAGGAAAATGTCTCAGAATTCATTCCAAGCTCAATGCAATGATGGAGCTGTGGCTCTCTGATAGTTTTTCAGAGATTTGCAAAACGTCCAGTGTAGAATTCAATCTCTGAATTCTTTGTTTTTCCAACCTAAGCATACCAGATAATTAGATGCTTTGCAAAACAATTCGACATATTTGGTATTATTATAAATGTTACTATGTCAAGTAAGGTATTACTTTAACAAACTATGCATTTGATTTTTTTAAAATAAAGTGTCTATCTAGAAATGCACGAAACCAACAGAGTGTTGCTCTGAAACACTGGATTGGTATCTAATTGGATTTGATATATTTTATTAAGATATCACTTGTTTTCAGCACTTTACCTGCGATGTTTTACAGAATGTACTGTACATAGAGATTCGACATCACTATCAGTGCAAAAAGATCTCTGCATAATTGCTAATGAATTCATACACACTCATGACAAACGCAGTTTTTGTATCATTTATTACATAGATTATTACTAGCCTTCTGCAAAAAACGCCCAGCTGTGACACTTCCTTTAACCATTTCCAGGTTTTCACTGTTTGTATAAAACACATTAAGTAACCAGGATTAGAATGGCGTGTAATATTCAATCTACACTAACCCTATATTATTTTTAAGAACATCGGTTTAAAAAATTTGTATTAGCAAACCTGTTATAATATTTATTAAAACAACTTTGTTAAAAGTATCAAAAAGCACCAGGTATATTTCACATTTATATAATATTTCACAATAATAATAATAATAATAATAATAATAATAATAATAATAATAATAATAATAAAAATATAATGTCACTGTTGTGATTGTACTAAAAGCCTTCTATAATATTTATTAAAACAGATATATTAAAAGGATCACCTTTAGCTTTTGGGGTGTTTGTTCTTTAAAAAGAAAACCACCATGCATAAAGTTATAGAAAATGATTATTAAATAATAACACAACAAGCAGTAACAATCATTATAATAATGTATAATAGTAATAAAAACGCATAGAAATAAGGTATAGAAAAGTAAATTGTTGAAAAGTGATGTTGGTATAGCATGAGTTTAAAGGTGTAACTCTTTCAGAGTTTAAAAGTAACTTCAGTTTTGTAACTTTGTTTTGAAATATTGAAATTTCTTTTTAGGTTTACGTATTTTTTGGTAAACAGCTCGCGGCCGCCCTCTTGCGGTTGAAAGCTGAAATTGCAGCACATATCAACATGGTATAAACACAGATCAGGAAGTGCTTGACATTGTCCACGTCAGAACTAACAACCAACAAATACACAATGCACACCAACGTACAGTACAGTATATGACAAAACAATTACAAAAAAATATATATTTACTTATAAATATGATTTCTTAGTGTATTGGTTCTTCATTCAGGTGAAAAATCATTCATCAAGGGCCACTGAGAATGCACAATGTGAACAAAGTGATATTTAAAAGTAATACTACTAGGAATTTAACATTTACAAGATTGAACTTTTAACACTTTATTGTGAGATGAGTTAGACAGCTTTAGAATTAATCCATTTTATTGTACATTTTCCCAGACTAGCCCATGATTGTTGTGGATGTCAATTGACAATGACAATTATTAATTAAAAACAGAATTTCCTTAATTAAAAGCATTTTTTAAATGTTAGGTAAAATGGCTTGTGCAAGTGTTTATCGAATGGTTCATTAATGTCTTTTATCATCCTAAAGCTGTTTTGCTTGGATCCCTCTGTGATATTATAATATAATCTTATATTACATGTTTACACACCCATATAAATGCAATACATTCTAAAACAAATAGAAAAATATGAATAATAGATCCTTACAAGATTAGACATACCACATACGGCAGTTGTGTCTGTATTAGAACATTTTGCACTTCCTCAGTATGATTTTTAAGTAAATGGCGTTGGTCATGTGACAAATGATATCATCCACATGAACATTTCCATATGAAATCAGGACAATTTATATTAATAATCTATATAACTTCATTTTCAAACATGAATAAAACAAAAAGCAACTTTCAGTCACAATTGGGAGTGCGATTAAATAAGTTAATGTTCACTACTCAAGCTCCTAAGCACCCATTTGGAATTTTAAAGGTAAAAAAAACATGAGGAGTATGTTCAAGATGTGTGTTCCTAATAATGCAGATATTCACGCTTATAGATACGTGAGACATTTGCATTGACTAACTAAGGTTCTTAGCTTCCAAAAATGGCTCTACATTTAGGAACCCTACAAAAAAAACCCATCCCAGCACGTGAAAATATCTTGAAAATAGTCAGATTTATCTGACTATAGGATTATTTTCATCTTCTTCTTATTATTATTATTTTGCATTGGATTCATAAGTACCACTGAAAAACAGCAACCTAAAGTGTACCAGGAATATCATAATCCCACATTCTGGTATAAACATTGCAAACAATGTTAAATTATTCAGTTACTTTATTGAAATATTATAATATTATATTATATGTTGTTTGTAGTTTATTAGAACAGAAGGCACTGATGAATTCGTAGCATTATAAACTGTATTATGAAATATTGCCGTTTTAAGTTTACATTCTCACAACGTCCCAATCACAAATCTCGTGCAGACAAGAACAGGTTTTCTTAATGTATTTGGCTCCATCAATCTTGCCATCAACCCTGACCTGTTTTCCAAGCTGCTGAAATGTTTAACCATAACCCCATTCTACCACCATCATGCTTCACCATGAGGATGTTGAGGGATTCCTGCCAAATCTAGTGCTTTGTGCCAATGTTCAGCTTGGGTTTCACCAGACCAGAGAACCTTTCTATAGCCCAGCTTTATGAAATGTCTTTGGTATAGCTTTCCTGTGAACACCTTCTCCCATCAGAGCTGTGGATCTTTCCAGCTCCTTCAGAGTTGCCTTTGGCCTTTGGTTGCTTCATAGTGATCTACTTAACCATTCATTGACTTCTGCTCAGAGGCAAGATTACACTTTAAAATATAGTATAATTTTTAAATACTTTTCCAAACACAATATCTTCACTGGTCTCAACCAGGCAGTAATTAATCTATAACAGAATCTTACATATGAATTCAGGAAAACACAGATTATCAACCAAACTGTTTGGGATCTGGTCATTGGATATTCAGTATAATAATGGTTTTGAGTCAGAAAAGCCTACTGATCATTGCTAAGTACAAAAAACATTCAATGCTTTATTAAATATGAAGCATATTTTCAGATGTGCTGATATGCTGTTAGGGTGTAGGAAGATAATTGAGGTCATCCTTAATGTTTTATGAATTGGCAATGCTTTTGCTATTGGATCAGATTGTCCACAAGGTGTCAGTAAAAGCCTACATTTGGTTCTCAGACGTCTCCTCCAGACAATAACCCTTTCCAGTTAATAAACAAATCCACACACCTGATTATTATCCACCACATATTTATTGTATGTATGTAACAGACCCAGGAATGTCTGGTATAAATGTTTACTGCATACCAGAAGTGAGGAAGGGGCTGATTTCTTTCTAGCCCAGTAATATTTCTTCTCACACATTATATATTCTTTTCTGCCTCTTGGTGTCCTCTCGACACTGGTACTGTCACTGGTACTGGACGCTCGGGTCTCAATAGAGTCTAGTCTAGCACTTGTCTAGTTATTTCCCTTATTATCTTCATCATTTGTAATACATGTCTGATGCTGTTCTTTGAAATATGTATCACAGCACTGGAAAATATGTCTGTAAATGTGTGTTCAAACGTAATACACATAATAAATGTGTTTTACACTTAGTTTCCTGGGAAATATTTGTAGTAATGGCAGATTATATCATATTTAAAAGCCGTATAGATACAGTAAAACTTCTGTAACAACACAGTAGCCTACAACATAACGTATCATTAACTTTAAACCGAGGTGCCAAAACATTTCCCTGGATCAGCAAATGAACCTTGCTTTAGCTCATTTATTTCTTAATGTTTTTTTTTTATTATTTCTTCTGTTTTCTCATCCTCATTCTCAGGTTTTTAATTAAATAAAAGCATAATTCTGTGATGTTTTAGAAAGCAGTAGGGCAAGTGCAACAAAATTATACCTGAGGTAAAGCTAGTCAATGTTAGCGGGTGTTAGGCTAGATAGGTAGGTAACGTTTGCTAACTAGCCTGATATTTTAAATAGATAACCCACACAGATTACATTCTTCTAGTTTTTTTTCCTTCTGGTATCCGGGATTGTGACCCATTAATAGTGTCACTGTTGTTGTCGTTTTTGTTGGTGGTGATGTTGTTGTTCTTGTTCATTCTTATTGTGAAATTTGATGTCTTATATCTGTATACTTATGTTCTCTTAAAATTCATTTTTATTTAATTATAGATAAACACATTAATTTCAGAAGAAACATTGAGAGTGCTTTAACTCTTTTCACCAGAGGTCCTTGTTCAGCATTCCAAAAAATGCTCCACAGTTTTAATAATTTGCCGTTTTTCATAAGTATTTCTTTTTTTAATCTAGCCTACTAGGTTTAAATGTTATAGTTTTATTGTGGCAGCTGTATACAGTGTTTTACTATCAAGAAAACTTCAGTTGTACAGGCTGGTTTAACTCTGTACCAGTATTATTGTGGAGAGGTATGAATTGTTTGGCCAGCAGGGGGCTCACACAACTCCCTTTTCCCATCGCCCTGCTCACCAGCTGCTAAAACCAGAGCCACGATACTCCACACACAGAAACCCAATAGTGTCCTGACTAATGTTAAGTCTTTACAGACTGGTGGCATTTGTTTATACTGATGATGACATGAAAAGACATTCAAAGGCATACAATAATTTCAATTTTATTCAAAACTATATTTACCATAGACAAACCTACAGTTTCATTTATTCCATGTAGTTTGAAATGATGTGCGGTATTTTATTTTGTATGTGCGTGGATCTAAGGGGCAAATAACCGACAAGATGGACAAAATCCCCATAGATGCATGACAAAAAGAAGCAAAATCACAGTTTCTCTTCATTTGAGTGAGTTAGTAGACGCTTGGCATGTTTGTGTCTGAAATGTCGGATCCTGAATTTTATCCGGTCCTCAAAATGACACTGTGTTCCAGCTCAGTGCAGTCTCAGGAGACTTCACAATAACGTTCACAATATCTACAATTAACTTTCCAAAGCTACGACTATATAATATGCTATTTATATAATATAAACTATTTAGGTTAGCAAATGGCAGCAAAGGTGTAACATTCGAGGGTTTCAAGTGTGCTACCAGTATGTCCTAGAGATATGCTAGGGAAAATAACACTGTATCCAGGATGTGTATGAAAATACTGTGAACATTTTGATGCTTCCAGCATTAAAATAAAGACAAGGTAAGTACGAAGAAAATGAAGCAAACAGTAAAAGAATCAATTTTTTTTGTTGTTTTTGTTTTTTTGACTGAGTGAATAAATCAAAGCCTTATAAAGCTAGTTGATACCTCACTAGAAACTGGAGGTTTTAAACACAGGGGAAACAAAGTGGAGCAAGTCAGCATTCCTATCACGCAGTGTTTAATAAATGCATCTTTAACTTTTACTGCTGGATGTTAGGAGCCGAAAACATCAAATGAACCACCTGTAATTTTAATCCCAACTCCAGTGCAATGCTTTGGACAAATTATTCATCATCTCATTTGTCCGATCGATCAACAAATCATCGAGACACTACATAAAAATGCATATCCGTGTATATATTACTTGATGATATTCAATCATGTGACATATGACCCTCCAGTTTCCATTCAGTTCTTTTTACATTACATTCTTCAGGTTAAACCTCATGGTTTTTAATCATAAGTCAAATCAGTACTGTACTTTCTATAGTCCACCATATTGTCTTGCCTGCCTAAACCTTCTTTAGTGTCAAAACCTTCATATCCCAGCAGTTCCTTTTCTAAAGCGTGCCCGATCATGATATAACCAAGAAGTCTTAAAATGTCTTAATTCACGGGTGATGATTAATGTAAAATGAGGAATCGATGAATAATGTAAATGTGACAGAGATACAGCAGACAAAACAAGTAGGAATGGCGAAGTACCAAAAGTAGCCAATGAAAAAATGGAATAGCTGTCATCCTCATAACACACACACACACACACACACACACAAACACACACACAAACACACAGAAAGCAATCCCTGCTTGGGCACACCACAACAGGACTCTGGGATTCACTACATCTTTGTTTCGCTGTCTGGAGGTTTCTCGTTCTCATACTCATTTTGTTGAGGAATCTTCTGGTAAGGTTTCTTCAACTCATTCTCCTCCAGTACAGAGTTGCACATTTCCAAATCGCCGTCCTGCAGCTCATCTTGGGACAAGAACTCCACAATGCCTGCTCCTATAGAGTCACCTAGTACGTTGGTTGTCGTGCGCAGTCGGTCCCTGTAAAGCCAGAGATTCATCATAATTTTTTCTTTCTTTCACAGTCTAAGGGAGCGTGAACTTTCTTTTCAATGTATCCACCCCAGTTTAGGATTTTTTCCTATCCAATTAACTCTGTAATTTATGGGAAGGGGATTCTATTTGGAATGATTAATTTGCCTAACCTAATTATGTTTCTATGTTAAAACCAACTGAAATGACATGAAATTCTCCCCCAAAAATGGAGCGAGACCCATGGGCTTTTAGAAGTGTGTCACTAGGGTAGATACAGAAAAGAAGAAAAAAAAGCAACCATGTGTTAAAGACCGTAATGTAGGAATGAATTTTCAAAGGAAAGCAGTAGTTAAATATGTCAGTATTGATTCATGATATAAGAATGTAATAATCATGTACAATACGAGACAATTAGATGATATGATAGATAGAAAAGAATGCAGAGTGAAACCGGAGGTACAGAGCACTCACAGGAACCAATCCACTGCGATGATGAGGCTGATGTCGTCAGTAGGGAGGCCCACAGAGGTCAGCACGATGACCATGGTGACCAGTCCAGCCTGGGGGATTCCAGCAGCTCCGATACTGGCAGCTGTGGCTGTGATGCTGTGCAAATAAACAAAGAGACCTTCATAGCATGTGAAGCACTAGTATATAGCACTATTGAACTGGTCCACACTCAAGTGGATAGACAGAATAGCAGCATGCCTGTAGTCTATCAATGCCATTCATATTTGGAGAGATTTGATCAGATTTCGCTTGAGAAAGTGAAAATGTTTCTAACATATTCCCACCTAATAGTTATGATCTGTCCGAAGTTCATCTCCATGTTGTTGACCTGGGCGATAAAGATGGCAGCCAGCGCCTCGTACAATGCCGTTCCGTCCATGTTGATGGTAGCGCCAACTGGCAGCACAAAGCGGGTCACCCTCTTGTCAACTTTATTGTTCTCCTCTAAGCACTTGAACGTAACAGGCAGAGTGGCTGAACTGGAAAAGGAGGCAACCGAAGAAAAGCCTAGTGTAAGCTTTGACGCACATGTTTTTAGAGATTTTAGAGATTTCTTCTCAGAAGTTGCTCTTGAGATCTACCTGGACGATGTTCCCAGGGCAGTGATTAGGGCCTGCAATATGCCAGTGATGAAGATGAAGGGGTTCTTCCGGGTGATGACAAAGAAGAGTGTCGGTAGAATAATACACCCGTGGATTAAGAGGCCTATGATGACCGTCACAGTGTACATGCCTAGTTGCCCTCCCATTTCAGTGATGTCGTCCATTTCCACAATTTTACCAGCGATCAAAAATAGGATACCGATGGGTGCATACCTTCAATGGGCAACAATCAAGCAAAGGTACTACTGACTGGTATGCTTGTTTTCAGTAACATTAAGTACAATTTTATGGACATTACCACCTGTATATAATGATAATAATGCTCTCATCACACTCACCACATGATGATGGCGACCAGACGCATGATGGCCTCGTTGAGGGAGTCGAAAAAGTCCCTGAGTGCTTGGCCCTCCCCCTTCATATTCCCAATGATCAGGCCGAAACACATAGAGAACACGACCAGCCCAAGGGCATTGACTCCATTTGTGGTGCCAGAGATTGGGATGATCTCTTCACGAGCAATCTCTTGGGTGGCGTTGGTCAGATTAAAAATGCTGTCATTCACTATCACCTTCACATTTACAACTCTTTTGGTGTATTGGGTTTTGAACTGTGGGGAGGTGAACGAGAAGAACAAAATTAGAGAAATGGAAAAGAAATCCAGGTTAAGTAAAGACAGATGAGAGGCTTTTGATTGTATTCAGAGAGATTTGAGGACATTCCATATGATGGTTACCTCTCTGATCCTTATTATATTAAATAGTAATTAGAACATGGCACCTTAGTGTACTTTTCTTACTGCTATATGATACAATAAACCACTATATTTTTTCATAGAGTAAATCAGTCTCTTACATGGTACTGGTAAATGTGAATGAAATGGGAGATCTATATACTGTACAGACCTATATGCAAGAACAATGTTTTTGTCCGCCTTGTACAGTAAATCTGCATGAATATGAAAGAGACAATGCTTCCATTTAATTTTAGTGAAAAGTATTTTCTCAGATCCAGCTGGCTCCGATATTTCCCTGTGGAGAGAATCCGGACCACACTGTCTTTCCCCACTGTCAGTGCCTTACATGCCATTGTGTGGCCCCAGCAGTTCCCTGTCTCTCGGTTTCCGTGCCCCTTCCTCCCACCATAACGTCCAACCATGGTACTGCTGCTGTCCTGCCAAAGCTCTACCCACAGCTGTGTCCTCTTAAATTTACATCCCAATCCATCAAAATGCTAAATGGCTTTTGCACCTCCCTTTCCTGGCATCCAAAGTTAACCATTTTGGTCTAGTATGAAAAACGTTGATACTTTGTCATTAGTTGTTATACATGACCGCACCATTAAAACAGTCAAGCCTTCCTCAGAAGCTGTGTGTATCCAATGGTGATAATATATTCTCCACTAAGCTTTTTGTTTGGCCTCTGAAAGGCCAGAAAGCATAGCCTCATTAAATCTGATGAGAATCTGGTTTCCTGCACAACAGGGAACCAAAGTACAAAGAATAATTTCCTTTGGAGAAAACACTATCCCATGACCCCATCTTTGTTTTAGCCATGTTTTGGCATGAAAATATAATATTAATTCAAGAAACACCCGCAGAAGTGCTAGCCAAGACAAGGAATACTCGTTGAGGAAAACAGCTACTCTAAAACTAGCTACCCAAAATCTACCTGCTGTGTGCAAGCTTGAACCAGGTTGGGAGGAAACATGTTTCTGAAAAAGAAAAATCACAAAAAACCAAATTAGCCATCGACCTTAGATCATATGTCACAAGTCATAGGTAAGTCAGTTCTATAGATCAGTCCTGCAGTACCTGATCAAGTCCAGGAAGGCGTCAGCTGGGCTGATTTGCTCGATTTTCTGCTGCTTAGCAAACTCATCTTTGGAACCTTTGCCAGGGTGGATGATGAGAACCATGATGATTCCGATGAACACAGCAATGAATGTTGTGGTCATGTAGTACACCACGGCTCGCATCCCCATCTTCCCAGAAGCCCGACTGTCAAGTGCTGCCATGCCTGGTGAGAAAATGTATACATACACCTGCTGCTTGATCACTTCGGGGTAGTACTTGCAATTAAGGATGCAAAATGCTATATAATTTATAGACATCTGTAGCCAGGATCCTCTTCTCTGTTACATGGAGAACCCACGAAGGGGTTGATGGAACGCAGAGAGACAGAAACGTTCAATTCTAGTACCATTTGACATCAGTACACAGATCAGTGCTTCACAAGAGCCAGAGTCTACTTCTCCCTCATCTACCCAGAAAGATGGACTGCGTTGAGCAATACTCAGCTATATTTGGTGTGGTCTTCTGTCTGCCTCCAGACCTCCTGGTTGCAACACCATGTTTGCTGCACTACCAAGCTCAGCTTTACCAGCCATGGCCATGATGGTTGACCAGCATGAAACTAACACAAACTAGCACGAACCAACTTGGGCTTGTGTGCAATTCATGCTTGTCTAAGCTGTTTTTTCTTTCAGGAGTGGAAGTCAGACAAACTTGAGGAACTGAAGAAAGAGTCATTAAAGTGGTTTTAAGGGGTTCCCTGGAGGGGCCCCAGAAGAAGGCATCATAAAAGAAAGAACTTGAACTGAGAATGCCCCAGAACACAGTTTGCTTACCATTTTCTGTGCTGAAAGCTGTTATGTTGCATTCACAGCAAGGAAAGAAAAAGCATCTATTGTGTGAAAAGGAGATGTATGTGTTCCTTTAATCCTGTTGGGGGCAGGCCTATTAGAGGCCTTCTCTTTCAGCTCATTTTTTTCCCCATTCTCTCAACCACACCTCTCTCTACCTCTGGCCTTCTCCTCTCATCCTCCATAACGCTCTATCTCGCTCTCTCTCTCTCTCTCTCTTTTTTTCTTTCTCTGTGGCAGGCTGAGAAACTCCTTCACCTGCCCAAACCCCCGGCGGCTGTCTGCATCTCCACGGAAACACCAAACAGTTTTTTTCCGAACCAAAAAGAACCCAGTCACTCAATTTGGGTACAAAAAAACTTCAAAGAGTGGATGGGACAAAACAGCCCCCTCTTACATGTCACCCTCTTGGCCCTCTTCAGCATGGAGGCATTTGGGAAAGGGGCTACTAACGGAGCAACCAAGTTGACCTCTAAAAAGGAGGTTACTGGGGTATGATGAAACACCAAAAATCTGAATATTCCCATATTTATCATTTTCATGAAAAACAAGGAGTGTATATTTGTTAGTGTAATTATGAGACTGGTTCTCTAAGCAAATTCCTTAAGCAACTGGCTGCATGTGTGTGTCCATGGAATGCAACAAGACAATATGGCTTTGAAGGGAGAGGAGGAGGGCACTTTGTATCTTTTATATGGGTGAAACGAAGCAGGAGGGGAGATATGAGGGTGGGGGCAATAGTGGGGAGGCTTAGTTTGACCCATCAAAAACTTCATCATTGCACTGATTAGCTGAAAAACCTAATCTGAGTCTCTTCTTCTCTGCAGAACCTCTGCTTCACTCTAGCCTGCCACCTATAATACTGTAACCACAATGAAGACACTCTGTGCATGGCAGGAAAAAAGAGACAAATTTAGTGAGACTGGAAATGATTGGATCTTAGACCACTTGCTCATTTTGGAATCCACAATTTTCGATTTGAAAAATGTACGTCGTCTGCGGTCACAGAGATTCTAGTCATATTAAGATGCATCAGCGAGTCAGCATGTCCCAGCATCTTAATTGTGATTCCAATGAGACTAAAACAATAATGTAATCTCAGCATGCACCAACAATCCTTCCAACTAGTGCAACAGGTTATTTTAAGTGGTGTGACTTCAAAGAAGTCATTTTCCTGCAGAGCATTAGGTGATATAGGGCTGCAAAGTGAATATACAATGTCATACATGCGTTTTCGTATTATGCGTCATACTATAACATATAAAAGGAACCAGCTGTTCATATTGCTGCCTCATACAGACCTGTGATCAGACTGGATACCAGCAAAGGGAGAACCAACATCTGGAGCATGCGCATTAAGAGCTCTCCGGGGAAGGAGAAATATTTCACCTCTCTGTAGGACATCTTATATGGCCGCAGTGCAAATCCGAGTATGATGCCTGATCATAAAGAGAATGTCAATAATTATCCTCTATTAAAATACTATTGAGTCTTTCTATACAATGTGTAGCCTCCTAGATTGTGTATGAGGCAGATTTAATTTGGCTTAGAACTTAGATGAGATCAGACACTGCTTTCTATTACTTAAATTCTGTATACAGAGACAGACATACAATATTGTAGAAGTTGTCTTCTCTACCCTTAGAGTAGAGAAGTTCTACCCTGGTGATGTATAATGTGGAGTATTTACAATACATAGAAATTTAAAAAAAATTTTTTTACCAAGACCTAGAAACTATGAATGGAGTTAGCCTGACTATATTTTGTGCGGCCTTTCTCAATATGTCAATTGAAAGAAATCACCACAACTCGAGAAATGGGGGAATGCACTTGCCAAGAGCAACTGCACTGACGGTTAAAAGCACGAAGGCATTCCTCCTCAAGAAGGTCTTAACATCGTCTTTGGTGATGTCCTCTACTTTCTTCTTGGCCTTCAGGGAGCGCAGTTGGATGTCCTCACGGATCCTCTGCACCCGGCTGCGAGAACGCGGTTTCTCCCCACTGCTTTTGGTCATGGCTGCTGCTGTGAGCTTACTCTATCTGTACAAATCAGCCGTCTGACTGGATGGAGCAAACCCCAAGCTTCCTGATCTGAAATATTCACAAAAGAGCAAAGGACATAGCTTTCTACATTTGGACTGCCTCTGTCCAATGCTTGTTTCATCTGAAACTTCACAAGAACTCACAAGGAGAAAGTATAATGGGTCTACGTGCAGTTCTTTTATTGAGGCCAGAAACAAAAACAAAAAACAAAAACAAAGCAAGACAGCTGTGTCCAGAAAAAAACCCACAACGCCTTTTGACTTGCAGGTGTGCATCTGATTTCATAATTGGAGGCAGAAAACAATTCGAGTGGACCACGATGTATATTCAATTATATGCAAATGAAGGTTGAAAGTTTTCTTTTCTCTAAGACCTGAATTGCCACTACAGAGCTAAAGTACTCGAGCATCTCCTTTTGAACGTGTAAGGTAATATGCAATATCCAAACTAGATTACAATCATTTTTGCACGAGTTCTCATTGGGAACAATGAAAGCACAGCATATGAAATGTCATATGGCAGACTGAAACATAAATGAAAAAAATGCTGTCTGTCATGTGTGTACAAGCTGATACTAACACAGTAAATTGTTCAGATTACAAAAGAGACAGACCATCACACTTACCCTCCTCAGCACACTGAATCTCCTCTCTGTAGTGATAGTCACCGATATGTTGGAAAGTGGAAAGGTGATCCAGAGGTGCCAGAGGACTAAACACGGTCTTCAGTGGTGCAATAGTGGAACTTGTCCGTCCCGACTGAGAAGCACTGTGTAGAGTGCTGGAGATGATGCTAGTTTAACCAGCCGAGATGTTCACAAAACACCCACAACTCACAAGGGGAGGAGATTACAAAGGAGGGAGGGTGGGAGTCAGAGGAGGGGGACGAACTTGGTAAACAGTAAAATATTGGGCTGGGGAGAATGTTTCACTAGTGATGGCAATTATGTCTCTTTTTAGTGAGGCAAAGCTTAGCTCGGTTCACCAATTTTTATTTTTTTCCACAGCTGGCCAAAGTTGTTAGTCTTTGACTATTTATCACTTACATGTTTTAATAATCTTGTGCGTACTGTAGCCTCAGATTCCTGTTCTTGTCCAACACGAGTGGACCCTGATGTGTTCTTCTGCTCTTGTTCTGGAGTTCTGAGATGCTTTTCTGCTCATCACGGTTGCAGAGTGGTTATTTGATGTACCATAGATGTCATGTCAGCTTGAACCAGTCTGACCTCTCTCTTCAAACAGGTGTTTCCATCCACAGGACGTCCGTCCACTGCTCACTGGATGTTTTTCCTTTTTTGCACCATTCTAGGCAAACTCTAAAGATTGTCATAGATCGAAATCCCAGCAATTTTTGAAATACTCAAACAAGAACATATGGCACATCAACCACGCCACAGTCACTGAGATGACATTCTGATGGTGCGGAAGCTGAAGCTCTTGAACTGTATCTTCATGGCTTTATGCGTACCACATCATTGGATGATTGGATAATTGCATGAATGAGCAGCTGTACGGTTACGCCTCTTGCACATAACACATAAACACGATAAATACATCTCTTGCTAAAACAGACTCTACAGGTGATTATTTTGTGCCAAACAACTCAGACATTGATAAGAGTCACTGGATGAAATTCTGTCATGGACGTTCCACTGCACACAAAAGGATAGATAAACATCTTGTTAACCGCACACTCAAGGAATGAATGTCCAGTATCCACACAAACTGTTTTGTTATACCTTGTAATGAAAAAAGTAGTGGAATGATGGTGAAAAAGAATGAGAATGAGCTTCTACTCACTGTAATTTCTCCTGATACACATCAAGTTTTCCTTGCATCTCGACACAGTAGGAAAGACTGAGAATCAAGACCCAGAATCGAGCTTTTCTCTATAAAATCTGTTTTGTACACAAACATACATGCCCAAAATATTTGGGTCTTGCTTTGTATTGGGAGATGCTATGTGGCACTATCCGGAGAGGGAAAAAATGCAAAGATCATGTGTGACATGAGATTTGCAAGTTGTGAGTTAAACACCAGGCACATTTTCTCAAGAGTGAGAGTCCACTAATCGTCTCCTCCTTCCTTTCTCTCTCCGCTCTTTGGGGCTTGGCCAGGCCAACCGTCTTGAAGTACTTTAGATAAAGATAGACGCTTGGTGTAGTGGAAGAAAAGCAGGGCCACAAAATAACCTCTCCCACACAGTGAATAAACGGTACTTTCATCATCAGTTGCCTGGAGTTCTGGTGGAGTTGGACTGTATCCGGATTGTCAACCATCTCACCGTGCTTCTTAACTTATATTGCTCTTTACATCATTTGAAATTCCATGAGAAAATTATGCCCATGTTGGTTTTATATCTACAGTCAGGCTCTTGCCATGAACCTAACTGCCATTTGTGTGTTTTTGGTAACGTACACAGGTGTTATACTATCTCTGGACTAGTTCATGATGGCCCATGAGAATGGGCTTTTAGTGTTTGACTCATTTTTTTGTAGGAGCCTAATCAAAAATGGGATGTGGTATTCACTTGGACTCCTGGAATGTCCCTGGTTTTGTGTCTCTGCTCTCAGAGTAATCATAAACAGTGCCTGCTTTGCATCTGTAATGTGGATCCCACAACTCCATGCCTGCAGCCCCTTGCTCTTGCTCTCTCTGCTTCTCTTCTGCTTCTACTGCTCAAAAGACAGAGGATGTCTGTGACGAAACCGGATTTCAGATTCTTTCTAGCTGTACAGTTCGAAGGAGATCATTTTTGGTAAAAAAAAAAAAAAACTCTTCCTGTTTCAGGGTGTCAGACTCCTGCCCGGGCCACTTTAAACATTTTACATAACACGGGATAAATCAAGAGTTTACATTCATAAAGCAGACCCTTGGACATATTTGCCAAATGGAGTTGAGACAAAGTTTCTTACAAGCTAGCTTATTAGGTTTGCTAATAAGTCCTCAAGCTCGCAGACTGATGGCTATCATATGATAGAGGAAACCAAGCGACAGGGCAATGCAACTGGCAGTAGCAACATTTACTGCAGCAAATATTTCAAATGTTATCTACATGCAAACCTTCTACATTTATTCTAGTATTATAGTAACGGTTTGTTATCACAGTTTTTTGCCTCCCAGTGGCATTGAGAGCATGAGGTTGCCCACGGGAGACTGGGAAAAGACTAATATGCCTCGATACGGCCAAATGCTAACTCTCGGTTTTAGACACAAACGTCAACTGTATGTTAAACTTGACGTCATAGCGCATGGACCATCAAGCCTTGTTCTGCCTGCAAAGGTTGCAATGTACATGTTTGAAGCATCATCGCGATTTTATAGGGGAAATCAGAATAATGTGCAGGAAGCTGCACAAGCACAACACGAACTACACAAATGAGCCACGCTTGATGCTAATAATGTACAGTGGGATAAATTAAATTCAGTTCAGTTTTATTTGTACAGTGCTTTTAACAATGGAAAGCTTTAAAGAAATATAGCAATTCAGAATATAGATTTTAAATGTATGAATTTAATAAATGTGTCCTAGAGAGCATCTGATTGGATGCAAATAGGATGAGTAGTGGATGACTCATCAAAAAAGTTTTTTTTAATTTTAACACAGAAATGACTCTAAATTTAAATTTAAACTATTTAAAAACAAACAAACAAATGCTGTCTTTTTTGTGTCTACAGTACCAAGAGGCACATTTTGAGGCATATACAGTACATCATTCTTGGTGTAATAAGCTTTATGCTCAGGCATGCTCCTGACTAACCAATACCTATTTATTTGGCCCCGAAGGCAGCACAGATCACTTCCTCTCCTTTGACATGTACATCAAATTACAGCCGGGCTAATATTTCGTTGTGACAGACGTTAACTCAGAGCTTCCTGTCACGTCTACTTGATTCAGGGGATTTTTGGTGCTAAAAGAGGCAACCCTGTGAGGTAAATGCCTCGGGTCTGACCGCATCAATAGCCAATCTCCCAGCAACCATTCAGCCTATTAGCCGTGATTCTGGACTTTCAGTATCTATTGAGCCTGGCCACAGGGATGCCGCTTTGTGTACTGGGAGTCTTTTCTTCCACAAAGCAAGGCAGCATGCAGAATAAATCATGACATTATCAAAAAGATAAAAAATAAAAATTAAAAAAAAGAACAAGAAAAAAAGAAACAAAATACTCCGTGTGTGTATCGCTTTCCTTTTAAATAATGCTTATGGCTTTAAGTATTTACTTAGTGAAAAAGGGGATCAACTAATATTTATGTCATACCATATTAGAACACACAGCATACTTTTGCTTTCTCGCATGTATGCTCAAATTGTTTTAGTTTTCCAAGGCTTTTTTTTTTTTAAAAAGTGACATTGGTTACTAACTGACATGAATATGTGTTTCATTTCCTGTCCAATTAGCCCGAGCACGAATGAGGACAGAACCCAGGACGTCTCATTAGAGACAATATGGCTCCGATAATCAGTGTGCTCTGTTTCACAGGACTCATCATACTCAATAAGGTGACTAACCCATTAAAAAAAGCTGTAAGCTGCATTCAGGCTCACATACCTAAACATTACTGCGTTTGTGAGAAAAAGGTCTTGGCAAAAAAAAAGAAAAAAAGTGCTCCTTTGGGGGATGGAATATATTTAGGGAAGCCCCTTGAAATAGACCAGCTGTGGAATCTAAGAATGGAGACATTTTATTGTCTATTATGAAGCGTCAAATTTTATCTGGACAGCAAATGAAACAACGCAATCTGAAAACAGACACAGACACAAGTAAGAAACCCACTTAATCTCCCAGCATTCCGAAAAAAAAAAACAACTAAAAGGAAATGAGAGTTAAAATTAGTCACTCTTCTACTATTAGTTACAATTCTAAATGAATTATACTTCATTAAATGTTTAGGATGCTTGTTATTGTGTAATAATAAAACATTAAATAAATAGACTATAAAACACTTCGGGCCATGCTGTAATAGGAAAACTAACCATTAGAGGGTGGTGTGAACGAGCCTGAAAGATTATTCATTCAAGAGAATTGTCATGAAACCAGCAAGGGTTTTTCATATTACAGACCCAGAGTCCATGACCCACTTGAAATCCCTATGCACATGGATCATTTAGAGTTGCGAACAAGTGCAACATTGTTATTGTTCTGACTTGAAAGGTTCGAATGTGAAGAAATCTACCGCACTGTTTTATTGTCCTAATTTCAAAAAGTTCAAATGGATGTTAGGAAGTCTGAGGCCTTCTTTATGGCTACATGTCAACAAAATGGCCTAAATCGTACCTATAAGATCGTGGTATATTCAAAAGCAATGTCGCCCAAATCCATTCAGTCGAGAAGAGAGCTGACTCTTCAGGCAGGAGAAAAAAAAGACAGTGAGAACGACAAACGTTTCCGGTCTTCAGTCATCTACATATGAATAAGCAGACGAACGGGTAAAGACAGAGAGCATGAGAGCATGAGAGCTCTTAATCAGGCACGATGGTCATAGACATTGAACAGAACGTAATCATGCTCTGATCTGGAGGTTTAGATTTCTTCAAATATAATGTGTGGACTGTTGATAAATTATGAGGAGAATTATTTGGGACCTAAACCCTGTACTAACATGATGTGAATAAAATTCATCACCAAAATAGACAACCATATGTTCAACCGTTGTCTCAACAGACTCGTCACACGAGGCTTCGTTAAGGGAAATATGACCACTGAATCTCAGATAAAAAAAAAATCAGTCATTCGTTGAATATAAATAAAAATGTAGCCTGACCTTCCTCTATCTATCATACGCATCTTTCTAGACTTCACAACAACTAGCTGCCTTTTTGAAGGGGCCAGATCAGGGGTTGCTTTCACCAGAGGCATTTTAATCACTCTCTTCTCTTCATACCACCAAGTATGAAGCCTCCAGTCTTTCATGGGCCCTCTTTTCCTCCCAGCCATCTAGACAAACTCTAAAGTTTAGCTTTGAATATGTTAGAACTGTTAACAATATGCAAAGTGGGCCTGCCAGGACCCAAGGACTCCTGATTAAGGATTCAGATCAGGCATCTTTAGGCATTGGCAGGACTTCCCAGAATCTCCAGTTGGTTCTCCAAACGGGTAATCCTTTTTGTCAAACGAGCAGACTTGACGATGAAAAGTTTTCTTGCGAATCAGTCAATTGCTTGACATCGAAGCTATGTTGCTCTTCAAAGCTGAATTGTTGAGACAATAATCAGATCCAATACGCTTTTCTCTGCATTCCATGCATTAAAGAGCTCTACACCAGATGATCTTGGTTGCCAGTTGTCTTGCTTTCTGGTTTTCAGAACTCATGCAATCTACAGTATCTGCTTTATCCAGGTCAGGGTTCTGGATCTGGAGTACTTGAAAGAAATCCATGCTGACGCAAAGGAAGTGGAGTTCAGGATCGAACCCAAACGCTGGAGATGTGAGGCAGCAACACTATTCACTACACCAATGTTCTGTCAGTTTTCTAAACTTATTTGTGTGAATGTAAGTGAAACGGGGCTGTTTTTGTCATCTTAAATTTGCTGCATGGTTTCAATACCTCCTTGTATCTATTACCTTGACATCAACAGGACATAGAGAAGCAAAAGCTAGTATTATTCTAGACTAGCAGTATTTTGATGGTACAACAAATCAATTTAGTAAACTGAGAACTGGCACCCTTGGAGAGATTAACAATCTCCATCGCTGGAACCAGAACCAGCACCTTGTCACTGGGATTCTCCCCATGTAGTTTAGTGACTAGTCCAAACAGAAAAAAAAAGGAGAAGAAGAAGAAGAAGAAGAAGAAGAAGAAGAAGAAGAAGAAGAAGGAGAATAGGAAGAAGAAGAAGAAGAAGAAGAAGAAGAAGAAGAAGAAGAAGATTGTTATCCCCAAAAGTCAAAATTATATCAGATTGATTTCAGGTTTTTAATTTATGTAGAATCCTCAAGCTCGCTTATCAAGTGTAAGGTTACAGGACTGATGGTGATCTCTTCACTGAAATTGAGGAGGGGGGAGGGGGGATTGGGGTTCCTCCCCTTTTTCCCGTTCAGTAGATCACCCATCTGCATATTTTTATTTTGGCAAGTTTTACACTGGATGCCCTTCCTGATGCAACCCTCCCCAATTTCCGGGCTTTGGACCAGCTCTGAGACCACACTGACTCGTGCAACCCTCCATTGAATGGGGTTGGTTCTCCAACTGAGAATTGAACCTTGTTTTTAATTTTTTTTTATTTTGGGCTTACAAACATTAGACAGGCACATCGCCTATAATGTAATAGTGTTGATGAAATTAAAATTTTATCTATTTGTAGTTTCCTCTCCTCTTTTTCTACACTTGGGTTGGACAGTCCCCATAGTCTATATTGTACTACACCACTGATTAACATGCTACACAACCTACGTTTAGACATTCAGTGTCTGTATCTCTTGGAAGGTGAAGATGAGCAGTCACTACCTTGGCACTGACTGTCTTATGGAAGCTGTTTGTGTCCCAGACGTGCCCTGTGCTAACTGCTTGGTGATGACAAAATCAACATATTGTGTTCAGCTGACAGATCTGGATCCTGGTTCAGAGCTGAATCTGGCCCAGACTTCTCAGATTAAACAGCTTGCTGGTCATAAACAATGCAGGCCCCACTGCAACCAACAGTCACAGCAAGCCGCCGAGTAAGCAGTCTGAGTTACTCTAAAAGACTTGGCATCAGATAAGGCTTATACAAGGCTCAGCTGAAATCAGTGATTTTGAACCTGAGACTGTGTAACTCATTTATCAACATCTTTATATCACAGTGTCCAGTCATCCTTCTCACCCTCTTGCTGCTTATCAAATAAGCACAAATAGTTGCATCTAGGAGGTTCTTCCAGGCTGATATTGGTCAACCAGTTGAACAGCCACCTTCAACTATGCCAGTCTCTGCAGTGTTTCTGGAGGGGTCTGGTTTTGTCTTGTCAGCTCTGATGCACCTATGGCAGGCCCAAAGCAAGCTGGACCCCAAATGCCACAGACTGAAATGTGTTCAGGAACCTGTAGAACATTCCATGTTGTGATTGGTATGTGCTTGTGGTCTTTATTTGCTATGGAGCTAAAACACATGGGTGCCCTTAATTTTGAAGAGGTTAGATCGCTGGGTGGTGGGCGTCATCATCCTATAGTCTATAGACGGGTTTGGCGACCAGCCTTTACTGTGACATGCCACTCTGTATGAGTCGTGTGTCCTCTTCATGGGCCTGAAAGTCCGTGTTGCTGTTGCTGCATGGGTGTCACCATGCACTTTACAGGTTTATACAGGTTTTACTGGACAAGCATCACTTAGACGAGCTCTGTTCCTCATGATGTTTGGTACATTTTATCCAGGTGTTACATACCCACTCAGTGGCTAGGTTGGGTGAAAGTAATGCTAGCTATTGTTTGGCAGCTTTAATGACTTGTAACTGTTCATATCTAAACAACATGGTAGGTTTCTCAGAAGTCAGCTGTGTATAGAACACTACGATATGTGTTTAAGAACCTCGTTACGCGTATCAGTCTGTTACAGGAGACTGCTTCAAATCATTTTTGGATTGTGTGTGTAGCACTCCTGAGTGTATCCTGAGTACAGCTCTCTGTGTCGCTGTGTAAGTGTAGTTGTGTCTATTTCTGGTTTTCCACTGATTTGACCAATTGCCTCACATATAATAAATAAATGTAAATGCCAAACAAATAAGGGGAAATGTATGTATATGGAAATGTATGTATAAATTAGCAGGAACTGCAGGACATTCTGTAAAGTCAGATTTTATATATGTATATTTTTTTAATAAACTTGTTTACAGCTGATGGTAAATCCATAAGAGTTAAATGTACACTGGATTGACCTTTTAAAATATTTACAAGCTAGATTGCACTGCCACAATGTGGCAAAGAGGGTGAACTGCAACAGGAATCAACAGTATGTAAAACATCCATCCATCCATCCATCTTCAACCGATTGCTCCTTTTCAGGGTGACGGGGAAACATGGAGCCTATCCCGGGAAGCATCGGGCACAAGGCGGGGTACACCCTGGACAGGGTGCCAGTCCCAACAGTATGTACCTTAGATGTATCTGCTTGTGTGGTGTTTAGCATGCTCTCTATATACATGTGGATGTCCTCCAGGTTCTCTGGTTCTTGGTTCTTCCACTGTCCAAAAACATGAATGGATTGGTGATTCTAAATAGCTTCCAGGTATGACTGTGTGTGTGTGTGTGTGTGTGTGTGTGTGTGTGTGTGTGTGTGTGTGTGTGTGTGTGTGTGTGTGTGTGTGTGTGTGTGTGTGTGTGTGGGTGTGTGTGTGTGATGGACGTGTGTCCCATCTAGGGTGTGCCCCTTGCTCTAAGTGTTCCTGAGACTGACAATTAAACAGTTACCACCTTGGGAGAGTAATACACCGTAATAATATTTTTGTTGTTGTTGATCGAGTACTGGTGTTTATAAACTGACTGAATGCCATGGGTTTGTGCATTAGTAAAAATAGAATATTTTTGTATATAAGCATTGAATAATTGAGTGAATACAAGCACGTTAGGTCAGTATTAGCAAGATGGTGTGTTTTTTCATATAAGCAATTGACTGTCATTGATTATGTTACTTCAAAAACAATATATAGCACATATACAACTTATTTTATATATAATCTATGGCTTTGTTATGCTGTATGTTTCATAAGGTCTGTTTTTACCTTTATGTTTATCTTCTACATACTAAAGCTCAATATTAATGTTTATTCAATTTACAGCTGTCATGATGCATCATACACACTCAGAAGTAAAGGTACCAGACTGTACATTTCCTTGTTGCTCAGGTGCTAGCATCATCTTATGTGAGGTTTTTATGTATCATTATATCTCACATATATGTACATGATTGAACCTTAAGTACCACTTTAAAGTTAATTATAGGTACACTATGTGTACTGTCCCAGGTAAAAGATACTGTACATACTAAAGATTCAAATGATGCACCCTTGGTGGTACCACACCAGCACGTACAAGCTGGTACCAGAGAGTGTGTTCAAATAATGAGGACTGTAAATTATTAAGGGCTAAGCTCTGTAAATGATTGTAGAAAGTTGCAATCAAAGATCAAGTGTTTCAAGATTTCTCACAAGATTATATGAAATGTTTAAAAGCTGAAAAACTCAAGTGAGCTCTTGCAGTAAGCTAATCAGGTAATCAGATAACACAATGTTAAAAATCCCAGTCAACTGCGGATCGTACATACATTTTATTTATAAAAAAAAGTCAATCTTCTGCTTTCATACAGCATGTTAATCATTTATATGAGGAGTATGGGGCTACGGTATCTGGATTCAGTTACTATTACAAAACAAAAAACGTATCACTACAAACAAAAGCCAGCTGTCATAAAAGTTATACAAGTAACCTGCTGACTTTGACGGCAATAAGTCACAGGTCAAGCAAATGCTATGCAAATCAGAGGAGCTCACAGATCATGTTCAAGGCCTCCAATAGAACAAACAAACACTTGTAGAAGCAGGTTGCAATGTTAGGAGGGGAAAAACTTGTTTTTATACTTTCTTTTGAATGTATATTCTACATTTATTGACTATTGTTTTGTATTAGAATACCTTAATCTGTATCGATTATATTTAGGGTACACTCTCAGAAATAAAGATATCAAAGTGTACTTTTCTTTGTCACTGGGTGGTACTGTACATGTTTTGTACTTTTACTGTTTGTGTGTGTGTGTGTGTGTGTGTGTGTGTGAGTGTGTGTGTGTGTGTGTGTGTGTGTACTTTAATTAGCTTTCAGAGTAAAGCTTTAAAGGAACTTCAGTACTTCAAGGTTATTATTTTTGAAGGTATAAGATACAAGGCATATATATTATATATATATAAATTTCTGAGGCCTTTTCGTTTGCAAATGTAAGTTGTTTTTTTCTAGTGACAAAAAAATGAAAGAAAAGATTTTAATGTCTAAATGATAAACATTTATACTTTAAAAATGAAAAATTAGATTCAGTGTATGTAAAATATTTTCCCACACAAGTCAAGGAAATGTGACATATATGCTCTATGATTCTCTGGTGGGAAGGGGGCGGGGCACTTTTATTATTTAATGCCATGTTGATATTCTAAGTGTCAAGTTTAAAAGTTTAAGCGAAACTACGCCCATCGGTTTGCTTTATAGGAATATTATATATAAATAAATAAATAAATAAATAAATAAATAAATAAATAAAACCCCGTCCCCCACCATTACACACAAGCCCAGGGTGGAAAATTCCGCACGGTCCCAGTGCGCATGCGTGTGAAACCGGTCCATTCCGGTACGGACTCAGTCTGCTGCACGTAAAGGTGGGGGTTGCACAGTCATGTCACGTGACAGCCAGAGGCGGAAGCGCTCCACAAATAAAAACGTGACGCGAGTGAATGTTAGTACGATACATATACTTCTGCAATAGCATGAGTGTTTTATAACAAGACAACCCAGAACGCTGTGCATTTGGTTAGCATTTGGTTAGCATTTGGTTCTCTTGGGAACCATTTCACAACGTTCTGGGAATGTTCTGTTTTGGTTCACAAAGTCATCGCTGTTCCTGAAACATTACTCTTACATTACAGAACAAGACGTTCTCTTATGATTACATGACAACTCACGAATAACGTTTGCCAAAGATTATTTTAGATTACTACCCTGCTGAAAAAAACACCCAAATAGAAACCTTTACAGACATTCTAATGGCTTCCCCAACAAATACCATTACAAACCATCAATTAACCATTAAAACCATTACCATTATCCATCCATATTCTATACCACTTTATCCTTTTCAGGGTCATTGGGGAACTTGGAGCCTATCCCAGAGAGCATCAGGTACAAGGCGGGGTACACCTTGGACATGGTGCCAGTCCATCGCAGGGCACAATCACATACACACTCACACACCCATTCATACACTACAGACACCTTAGACACACCAATCAACCTACCATGCATGTCTTTGGACTGGAGGAGGAAACGGAGTACCTGGAGGAAACCCCCGCAGATACAAACTCCGCACACACAGGGCCCCGAAGGTGTGAGGCGAACATGCTAACCACTAAGCCACCGTTTGCCCTATCTTACATATCACATTTCAGACAATAAAGCCACCTGAGTTGTTATCT